>CAUVXE010000127.1:0-48615 GCA_963555765.1 Orthonevra nobilis
AATTCGCAAATGACGATTTCTAAGATATTCATCATCATGAGCATCACTAACTGAACACAAGTTTGAAAATTTAGCTCTGAGAACCAATTATTGACAAAAATAGAGAGATTTGAAATCCGAGGCTATTTTGCTTAATTCTGCTGGACTATAGCCCATGGTTTCAAAATGCACTTTTTTCGTGAATTCGCAAATGACAATTTCTAAGATACTCATCATCATGAGCATCACTAACTGAACACAAATTTGAAAATTTAGCTCTGAGAACCAATTATTGACAAAAATAGAGAGATTTGAAATCCGAGACTATTTTGCTTAATTCTGCTGGACTATAGCCCATGGTTTCAAAATTCACTTTTTTCGTGAATTCGCAAATGACAATTTCTAAGATGCTCATCATCATGAGCATCACTAACTGAACACAAATTTGAAAATTTAGCTCTGAGAACCAATTATTGACAAAAATATAGAGATTTGAAATCCGAGGCTATTTTGCTTAATTCTGCTGGACTATAGCCCATGGTTTCAAAATGCACTTTTTTCATGAATTCGCAAATGACGATTTCTATGATATTGATAATTATGAGCATCACTAACTGAACACAAATTTGAAAATTTAGCTCTGAGAACCAATTATTGACAAAAATATAGAGATTTGAAATCCGAGGCTATTTTGCTTAATTCTGCTGGACTATAGCCCATGGTTTCAAAATGAGCTTTTTTCATGAATTCGCAAATGACGATTTCTATGATATTGATAATTATGAGCATCACTAACTGAACACAAATTTGAAAATTTAGCTCTGAGAACCAATTATTGACAAAAATAGAGAGATTTGAAATCCGAGGCTATTTTGCTTAATTCTTCTGGACTATAGCCCATGGTTTCAAAATGCAATTTTTTTCGTGAATTCGCAAATGACGATTTCTAAGATATTCATCATCATGAGCATCACTAACTGAACACAAATTTGAAAATTTAGCTCTGAGAACCAATTATTGACAAAAATAGAGAGATTTGAAATCCGAGGCTATTTTGCTTAATTCTGCTGGACTATAGCCCATGGTTTCAAAATGCACTTTTTTCGTGAATTCGCAAATGACGATTTCTAAGATATTCATCATCATGAGCATCACTAACTGAACACAAATTTGAAAATTTAGCTCTGAGAACCAATTATTGACAAAAATAGAGAGATTTGAAATCCGAGGCTATTTTGTTTAATTCTGCTGGACTATAGCCCATGGTTTCAAAATGCACTTTTTTCGTGAAATCGCAAATGACGATTTCTAAGATATTCAACATCATGAGCATCACTAACTGAACACAAATTTGAAAATTTAGCTCTGAGAACCAATTATTGACAAAAATAGAGACATTTGAAATCCGAGGCTATTTTGCTTAATTCTGCTGGACTATAGCCCATGGTTTCAAAATGCACTTTTTTCGTGAATTCACAAATGACGATTTCTAAGATATTCATCATCATGAGCATCACTAACTGAACACAAATTTGAAAATTTAGCTCTGAGATCCAATTATTGACAAAAATAGAGAGATTTGAAATCCGAGGCTATTTTGCTTAATTCTGCTGGACTATAGCCCATGGTTTCCAAAAGCACTTTTTTCATGAACTCGCAAATGACGATTTCTTTGATATTGATAATTATGAGCATCACTAACTGTACACAAATTTGAAAATTTAGCTCTGAGAACCAATTATTTTCAAAAATAGAGAGATTTGAAATCCGAGGCTATTTTGCTTAATTCTGCTGGACTATAGCCCATGGTTTCAAAATGCACTTTTTTCATGAATTCGCAAATGACGATTTCTATGATATTGATAATTATGAGCATCACTAACTGAACACAAATTTGAAAATTTAGCTCTGAGAACCAATTATTGACAAAAATATAGAGATTTGAAATCCGAGGCTATTTTGCTTAATTCTGCTGGACTATAGCCCATGGTTTCAAAATGCACATTTTTCGTGAATTCGCAAATGACGATTTCTAAGTTATTCATCATCATGAGCATCACTAACTGAACACAAATTTGAAAATTTAGCTCTGAGAACCTTTTATTGACAAAAATAAAGAGATTTGAAATCCGAGGCTATTTTGCTTAATTCTGCTGGACTATAGCCCATGGTTTCAAAATGCACTTTTTTTGTGAATTCGCAAATGACGATTTCTAAGATATTCATCATCATGAGCATCACTAACTGAACACAAATTTGGCTCTGAGAACCAATTATTGACAAAAATAGAGAGATTTGAAATCCGAGGCTATTTTGCTTAATTCTTCTGGACTATAGCCCATGGTTTCCAAAAGCACTTTTTTCATGAATTCGCAAATGACGATTTCTTTGATATTGATAATTATGAGCATCACTAACTGAACACAAATTTGAAAATTTAGCTCTGAGAACCAATTATTGACAAAAATAGAGAGATTTGAAATCCGAGGCTATTTTGCTTAATTCTTCTGGACTATAGCCCATGGTTTCCAAAAGCACTTTTTTCATGAATTCGCAAATGACGATTTCTTTGATATTGATAATTATGAGCATCACTAACTGAACACAAATTTGAAAATTTAGCTCTGAGAACCAATTATTGACAAAAATAGAGAGATTTGAAATCCGAGGCTATTTTGCTTAATTCTGCTGGACTATTGCCCATGGTTTCAAAATGCACTTTTTTCGTGAAATCGCAAATGACGATTTCTAAGATATTCAACATCATGAGCATCACTAACTGAACACAAATTTGAAAATTTAGCTCTGAGAACCAATTATTGACAAAAATAGAGAGATTTGAAATCCGAGGCTATTTTGCTTAATTCTGCTGGACTATAGCCCATGGTTTCAAAATGCACTTTTTTCGTGAATTCACAAATGACGATTTCTAAGATATTCATCATCATGAGCATCACTAACTGAACACAAATTTGAAAATTTAGCTCTGAGATCCAATTATTGACAAAAATAGAGAGATATGAAATCCGAGGCTATTTTGCTTAATTCTGCTGGACTATAGCCCATGGTTTCAAAATGAGCTTTTTTCATGAATTCGCAAATGACGATTTCTATGATATTGATAATTATGAGCATCACTAACTGAACACAAATTTGAAAATTTAGCTCTGAGAACCAATTATTGACAAAAATAGAGAGATTTGAAATCCGAGGCTATTTTGCTTAATTCTTCTGGACTATAGCCCATGGTTTCAAAATGCAATTTTTTTCGTGAATTCGCAAATGACGATTTCTAAGATATTCATCATCATGAGCATCACTAACTGAACACAAATTTGAAAATTTAGCTCTGAGAACCAATTATTGACAAAAATAGAGAGATTTGAAATCCGAGGCTATTTTGCTTAATTCTGCTGGACTATAGCCCATGGTTTCAAAATGCACTTTTTTCGTGAATTCGCAAATGACGATTTCTAAGATATTCATCATCATGAGCATCACTAACTGAACACAAATTTGAAAATTTAGCTCTGAGAACCAATTATTGACAAAAATAGAGAGATTTGAAATCCGAGGCTATTTTGTTTAATTCTGCTGGACTATAGCCCATGGTTTCAAAATGCACTTTTTTCGTGAAATCGCAAATGACGATTTCTAAGATATTCAACATCATGAGCATCACTAACTGAACACAAATTTGAAAATTTAGCTCTGAGAACCAATTATTGACAAAAATAGAGACATTTGAAATCCGAGGCTATTTTGCTTAATTCTGCTGGACTATAGCCCATGGTTTCAAAATGCACTTTTTTCGTGAATTCACAAATGACGATTTCTAAGATATTCATCATCATGAGCATCACTAACTGAACACAAATTTGAAAATTTAGCTCTGAGAACCAATTATTGACAAAAATAGAGAGATTTGAAATCCGAGGCTATTTTGCTTAATTCTGCTGGACTATAGCCCATGGTTTCAAAATGCACTTTTTTCGTGAATTCGCAAATGACGATTTCTAAGATATTCATCATCATGAGCATCACTAACTGAACACAAATTTGAAAATTTAGCTCTGAGATCCAATTATTGACAAAAATAGAGAGATTTGAAATCCGAGGCTATTTTGCTTAATTCTGCTGGACTATAGCCCATGGTTTCCAAAAGCACTTTTTTCATGAACTCGCAAATGACGATTTCTTTGATATTGATAATTATGAGCATCACTAACTGTACACAAATTTGAAAATTTAGCTCTGAGAACCAATTATTGTCAAAAATAGAGAGATTTGAAATCCGAGGCTATTTTGCTTAATTCTGCTGGACTATAGCCCATGGTTTCAAAATGCACTTTTTTCGTGAATTCGCAAATGACGATTTCTAAGATATTCATCATCATGAGCATCACTAACTGAACACAAATTTGAAAATTTAGCTCTGAGAACCAATTATTGACAAAAATAGAGAGATTTGAATTCCGAGGCTATTTTGCTTAATTCTTCTGGACTATAGCCCATGGTTTCCAAAAGCACTTTTTTCATGAATTCGCAAATGACGATTTCTTTGATATTGATAATTATGAGCATCACTAACTGTACACAAATTTGAAAATTTAGCTCTGAGAACCAATTATTGTCAAAAATAGAGAGATTTGAAATCCGAGGCTATTTTGCTTAATTCTGCTGGACTATAGACCATGGTTTCAAAATGCACTTTTTTCGTGAAATCGCAAATGACGATTTCTAAGATATTCATCATCATGAGCATCACTAACTGAACACAAATTTGAAAATTTAGCTCTGAGAACCAATTATTGACAAAAATAGAGAGATTTGAAATCCGAGGCTATTTTGCTTAATTCTTCTGGACTATAGCCCATGGTTTCCAAAAGCACTTTTTTCATGAATTCGCAAATGACGATTTCTTTGATATTGATAATTATGAGCATCACTAACTGAACACAAATTGCATGGTTTCAAAATGCACTTTTTTCGTGAAATCGCAAATGACGATTTCTAAGATATTCATCATCATGAGCATCACTAACTGAACACAAATTTGAAAATTTAGCTCTGAGAACCAATTATTGACAAAAATAGAGAGATTTGAAATCCGAGGCTATTTTGCTTAATTCTGCTGGACTATAGCCCATGGTTTCAAAAATCACTTTTTTCATGAATTCGCAAATGACGATTTCTTTGATATTGATAATTATTAGCATCACTTACTGAACACAAATTTGAAAATTTAGCTCTGAGAACCAATTATTGACAAAAATAGAGAGATTTGAAATCCGATCCTATTTTGCTTAATTCTGCTGGACTATAGCCCATGGTTTCAAAATGCACTTTTTTCGTGAATTCGCAAATGACGATTTCTAGGATATTCATCATCATGAGCATCACTAACTGAACACATATTTGAAAATTTAGCTCTGAGAACCAATTATTGACAAAAATAGAGAGATTTGAAATCCGAGGCTATTTTGCTTAATTCTTATGGACTATAGCCCATGGTTTCTAAAAGCACTTTTTTCATGAATTCGCAAATGACGATTTCTTTGATATTGATAATTATGAGCATCGCTAACTGAACACAAATTTGAAAATTTAGCTCTGAGAACCAATTATTGACAAAAATAGAGAGATTTGAAATCCGAGGCTATTTTGCTTAATTCTTCTGGACTATAGCCCATGGTTTCCAAAAGCACTTTTTTCATGAATTCGCAAATGACGATTTCTTTGATATTGATAATTATGAGCATCACTAACTGAACACAAATTTGAAAATTTAGCTCTGAGGACCAATTATTGTCAAAAATAGAGAGATTTGAAATCCGAGGCTATTTTGCTTAATTCTGCTGGACTATAGCCCATGGTTTCAAAATGCACTTTTTTCGTGAATTCGCAAATGACGATTTCTAAGATGTTCATCATCATGAGCATCACTAACTGAACACAAATTTGAAAATTTAGCTCTGAGGACCAATTATTGACAAAAATAGAGAGATTTGAAATCCGAGGCTATTTTGCTTAATTCTGCTGGACTATAGCCCATGGTTTCAAAATGCACTTTTTTCGTGAAATCGCAAATGACGATTTCTAAGATATTCAACATCATGAGCATCACTAACTGAACACAAATTTGAAAATTTAGCTCTGAGAACCAATTATTGACAAAAATAGAGACATTTGAAATCCGAGGCTATTTTGCTTAATTCTGCTGGACTATAGCCCATGGTTTCAAAATGCACTTTTTTCGTGAATTCACAAATGACGATTTCTAAGATATTCATCATCATGAGCATCACTAACTGAACACAAATTTGAAAATTTAGCTCTGAGATCCAATTATTGACAAAAATAGAGAGATTTGAAATCCGAGGCTATTTTGCTTAATTCTGCTGGACTATAGCCCATGGTTTCCAAAAGCACTTTTTTCATGAACTCGCAAATGACGATTTCTTTGATATTGATAATTATGAGCATCACTAACTGTACACAAATTTGAAAATTTAGCTCTGAGAACCAATTATTGTCAAAAATAGAGAGATTTGAAATCCGAGGCTATTTTGCTTAATTCTGCTGGACTATAGCCCATGGTTTCAAAATGCACTTTTTTCGTGAATTCGCAAATGACGATTTCTAAGATATTCATCATCATGAGCATCACTAACTGAACACAAATTTGAAAATTTAGCTCTGAGAACCAATTATTGACAAAAATAGAGAGATTTGAATTCCGAGGCTATTTTGCTTAATTCTTCTGGACTATAGCCCATGGTTTCCAAAAGCACTTTTTTCATGAATTCGCAAATGACGATTTCTTTGATATTGATAATTATGAGCATCACTAACTGTACACAAATTTGAAAATTTAGCTCTGAGAACCAATTATTGTCAAAAATAGAGAGATTTGAAATCCGAGGCTATTTTGCTTAATTCTGCTGGACTATAGACCATGGTTTCAAAATGCACTTTTTTCGTGAAATCGCAAATGACGATTTCTAAGATATTCATCATCATGAGCATCACTAACTGAACACAAATTTGAAAATTTAGCTCTGAGAACCAATTATTGACAAAAATAGAGAGATTTGAAATCCGAGGCTATTTTGCTTAATTCTTCTGGACTATAGCCCATGGTTTCCAAAAGCACTTTTTTCATGAATTCGCAAATGACGATTTCTTTGATATTGATAATTATGAGCATCACTAACTGAACACAAATTGCATGGTTTCAAAATGCACTTTTTTCGTGAAATCGCAAATGACGATTTCTAAGATATTCATCATCATGAGCATCACTAACTGAACACAAATTTGAAAATTTAGCTCTGAGAACCAATTATTGACAAAATAGAGAGATTTGAAATCCGAGGCTATTTTGCTTAATTCTGCTGGACTATAGCCCATGGTTTCAAAAAGCACTTTTTTCATGAATTCGCAAATGACGATTTCTTTGATATTGATAATTATAAGCGTCACTTACTGAATACAAATTTGAAAATTTAGCTCTGAGAACCAATTGTTGACAAAAATAGAGAGATTTGAAATCCGAGGCTATTTTGCTTAATTCTTCTGGACTATAGCCCATGGTTTCAAAATGCAATTTTTTTCGTGAATTCGCAAATGACGATTTCTAAGATATTCATCATCATGAGCATCACTAACTGAACACAAATTTGAAAATTTAGCTCTGAGAACCAATTATTGACAAAAATAGAGAGATTTGAAATCCGAGGCTATTTTGCTTAATTCTGCTGGACTATAGCCCATGGTTTCCAAAAGCACTTTTTTCATGAATTCGCAAATGACGATTTCTTTGATATTGATAATTATGAGCATCACTAACTGAACACAAATTTTAAAATTTAGCTCTGAGAACCAATTATTGACAAAAATAGAGAGATTTGAAATCCGAGGCTATTTTGCTTAATTCTTCTGGACTATAGCCCATGGTTTCCAAAAGCACTTTTTTCATGAATTCGCAAATGACGATTTCTTTGATATTGATAATTATGAGCATCACTAACTGTACACAAATTTGAAAATTTAGCTCTGAGAACCAATTATTGACAAAAATAGAGAGATTTGAAATCCGAGGCTATTTTGCTTAATTCTGCTGGACTATAGCCCATGGTTTCAAAATGCACTTTTTTCGTGAATTCGCAAATGACGATTTCTTTGATATTGATAATTATGAGCATCACTAACTGTACACAAATTTGAAAATTTAGCTCTGAGAACCAATTATTGTCAAAAATAGAGAGATTTGAAATCCGAGGCTATTTTGCTTAATTCTGCTGGACTATAGACCATGGTTTCAAAATGCACTTTTTTCGTGAAATCGCAAATGACGATTTCTAAGATATTCAACATCATGAGCATCACTAACTGAACACAAATTTGAAAATTTAGCTCTGAGAACCAATTATTGACAAAAATAGAGAGATTTGAAATCCGAGGCTATTTTGCTTAATTCTGCTGGACTATAGCCCATGGTTTCAAAATGCACTTTTTTCGTGAATTCGCAAATGACGATTTCTTTGATATTGATAATTATGAGCATCACTAACTGTACACAAATTTGAAAATTTAGCTCTGAGAACCAATTATTGTCAAAAATAGAGAGATTTGAAATCCGAGGCTATTTTGCTTAATTCTGCTGGACTATAGACCATGGTTTCAAAATGCACTTTTTTCGTGAAATCGCAAATGACGATTTCTAAGATATTCATCATCATGAGCATCACTAACTGAACACAAATTTGAAAATTTAGCTCTGAGAACCAATTATTGACAAAAATAGAGAGATTTGAAATCCGAGGCTATTTTGCTTAATTCTTCTGGACTATAGCCCATGGTTTCCAAAAGCACTTTTTTCATGAATTCGCAAATGACGATTTCTTTGATATTGATAATTATGAGCATCACTAACTGAACACAAATTTGAAAATTTAGCTCTGAGAACCAATTATTGACAAAAATAGAGAGATTTGAAATCCGAGGCTATTTTGCTTAATTCTGCTGGACTATAGCCCATGGTTTCAAAATGCACTTTTTTCGTGAAATCGCAAATGACGATTTCTATGATATTGATAATTATGAGCATCACTAACTGAACACAAATTTGAAAATTTAGCTCTGAGAACCAATTATTGACAAAAATAGAGAGATTTGAAATCCGAGGCTATTTTGCTTAATTCTTCTGGACTATAGCCCAAGGTTTCAAAATGCAATTTTTTTCATGAATTCGCAAATGACGATTTCTTTTATATTGATAATTATGAGCATCACTAACTGTACACAAATTTGAAAATTTAGCTTTGAGAACCAATTATTGTCAAAAATAGAGAGATTTGAAATCCGAGGCTATTTTGCTTAATTCTGCTGGACTATAGCCCATGGTTTCAAAATGCACTTTTTTCGTGAACTCGCAAATGACGATTTCTAAGATATTCATCATCATGAGCATCACTAACTGAACACAAATTTGAAAATTTAGCTCTGAGAAAAAATTATTGACAAAAATAGAGAGATTTGAAATCCGAGGCTATTTTGCTTAATTCTTCTGGACTATAGCCCATGGTTTCCAAAAGCACTTTTTTCATGAATTCGCAAATGACGATTTCTTTGATATTGATAATTATGAGCATCACTAACTGAATACAAATTTGAAAATTTAGCTCTGAGAACCAACTATTGACAAAAATAGAGAGATTTGAAATCCGAGGCTATTTTGCTTAATTCTGCTGGACTATAGCCCATGGTTTCAAAATGCACTTTTTTCGTGAAATCGCAAATGACGATTTCTAAGATATTCAACATCATGAGCATCACTAACTGAACACAAATTTGAAAATTTAGCTCTGAGAACCAATTATTGACAAAAATAGAGAGATTTGAAATCCGAGGCTATTTTGCTTAATTCTGCTGGACTATAGCCCATGGTTTCAAAATGCACATTTTTCGTGAATTCACAAATGACGATTTCTAAGATATTCATCATCATGAGCATCACTAACTGAACAGAAATTTGAAAATTTAGCTCTGAGATCCAATTATTGACCAAAATAGAGAGATTTGAAATCCGAGGCTATTTTGCTTAATTCTGCTGGACTATAGCCCATGGTTTCCAAATGCACTTTTTTCGTGAATTCGCAAATGACGATTTCTAAGATATTCATCATCGTGAGCATCACTAACTGAACACAAATTTGAAAATTTAGCTCTTAGAACCAATTATTGACAAAAATAGAGAGATTTGAAATCCGAGGCTATTTTGCTTAATTCTGCTGGACTATAGCCCATGGTTTCCAAATGCACTTTTTTCGTGAATTCGCAAATGACGATTTCTAAGATATTCTTCATCATGAGCATCACTAACTGAACACAAATTTGAAAATTTAGCTCTGAGAACCAATTATTGACAAAAATAGAGAGATTTGAAATCCGAGGCTATTTTGCTTAATTCTGCTGGACTATAGAACATGGTTTCAAAATGCACTTTTTTCGTGAAATCGCAAATGACGACTTCTAAGATATTCATCATCATGAGCATCACTAACTGAACACAAATTTGAAAATTTAGCTCTTAGAACCAATTATTGACAAAAATAGAGAGATTTGAAATCCGAGGCTATTTTGCTTAATTCTGCTGGACTATAGCCCATGGTTTCCAAATGCACTTTTTTCGTGAATTCGCAAATGACGATTTCTAAGATATTCATCATCATGAGCATCACTAACTGAACACAAATTTGAAAATTTAGCTCTGAGAACCAATTATTGACAAAAATAGAGAGATTTGAAATCCGATGCTATTTTGCTTAATTCTGCTGGACTATAGCCCATGGTTTCCAAATGCACTTTTTTCGTGAATTCGCAAATGACGATTTCTATGATATTGATAATTATGAGCATCACTAAATGAACACAAATTTGAAAATTTAGCTCTTAGAACCAATTATTGACAAAAATAGAGAGATTTGAAATCCGAGGCTATTTTGCTTAATTCTGCTGGACTATAGAACATGGTTTCAAAATGCACTTTTTTCATGAATTCGCAAATGATGATTTCTTTGATATTGATAATTATGAGCATCACTAACTGAACACAAATTTGAAAATTTAGCTCTGAGAACAAACTATTGACAAAAATAGAGAGATTTGAAATCCGAGGCTATTTTGCTTAATTCTGCTGGACTATAGCCCATGGTTTCAAAATGCACTTTTTTCGTGAAATCGCAAATGACGATTTCTAAGATATTCAACATCATGAGCATCACTAACTGAACACAAATTTGAAAATTTAGCTCTGAGAACCAATTATTGACAAAAATAGAGAGATTTGAAATCCGAGGCTATTTTGCTTAATTCTGCTGGACTATAGCCCATGGTTTCAAAATGCACATTTTTCGTGAATTCACAAATGACGATTTCTAAGATATTCATCATCATGAGCATCACTAACTGAACACAAATTTGAAAATTTAGCTCTGTAATCCAATTATTGACAAAAATAGAGAGATTTGAAATCCGATGCTATTTTGCTTAATTCTGCTGGACTATAGAACATGGTTTCAAAATGCACTTTTTTCATGAATTCGCAAATGACGATTTCTTTGATATTGATAATTATGAGCATCACTAACTGAACACAAATTTGAAAATTTAGCTCTGAGAACAAACTATTGACAAAAATAGAGAGATTTGAAATCCGAGGCTATTTTGCTTAATTCTGCTGGACTATAGCACATGGTTTCAAAATGCACTTTTTTCATGAATTCGCAAATGACGATTTCTTTGATATTGATAATTATGAGCATCACTAACTGAACACAAATTTGAAAATTTAGCTCTGAGAACCAATTATTGACAAAAATAGAGAGATTTGAAATCCGAGGCTATTTTGCTTAATTCTGCTGGACTATAGCCCATGGTTTCAAAATGCACTTTTTTCGTGAATTCACAAATGACGATTTCTAAGATATTCATCATCATGAGCATCACTAACTGAACACAAATTTGAAAATTTAGCTCTGAGATCCAATTATTGACAAAAATAGAGAGATTTGAAATCCGAGGCTATTTTGCTTAATTCTGCTGGACTATAGCCCATGGTTTCAAAATGCAATTTTTTTCGTGAATTCGCAAATGACGATTTCTAAGATATTCATCATCATGAGCATCACTAACTGAACACAAATTTGAAAATTCAGCTCTGAGAACCAATTATTGACAAAAATAGAGAGATTTGAAATCCGAGTCTATTTTGCTTAATTCTGCTGGACTATAGCCCATGGTTTCCAAATGCACTTTTTTCGTGAATTCGCAAATGACGATTTCTATGATATTGATAATTGTGAGCATCACTAAATGAACACAAATTTGAAAATTTAGCTCTTAGAACCAATTATTGACAAAAATAGAGAGATTTGAAATCCGAGGCTATTTTGCTTAATTCTGCTGGACTATAGCCCATGGTTTCAAAATGCACTTTTTTCGTGAATTCGCAAATGACGATTTCTATGATATTGATAATTATGAGCATCACTAACTGAACACAAATTTGAAAATTTAGCTCTGAGAACCAATTATGGACAAAAATAGAGAGATTTGAAATCCGAGGCTATTTTGCTTAATTCTGCTGGACTATAGCCCATGGTTTCAAAATGCACTTTTTTCGTGAATTCACAAATGACGATTTCTAAGATATTCATCATCATGAGCATCACTAACTGAACACAAATTTGAAAATTTAGCTCTGAGATCCAATTATTGACAAAAATAGAGAGATTTGAAATCCGAGGCTATTTTGCTTAATTCTGCTGGACTATAGCCCATGGTTTCAAAATGCAATTTTTTTCGTGAATTCGCAAATGACGATTTCTAAGATATTCATCATCATGAGCATCACTAACTGAACACAAATTTGAAAATTCAGCTCTGAGAACCAATTATTGACAAAAATAGAGAGATTTGAAATCCGAGGCTATTTTGCTTAATTCTGCTGGACTATAGCCCATGGTTGCAAAATGCACTTTTTTCGTGAAATCGCAAATGACGATTTCTAAGATATTCATCATCATGAGCATCACTAACTGAACACAAATTTGAAAATTTAGCTCTGAGAACCAATTATTGACAAAAATAGAGAGATTTGAAATCCGAGGCTATTTTGCTTAATTCTTCTGGACTATAGCCCATGGTTTCCAAAAGCACTTTTTTCATGAATTCGCAAATGACGATTTCTTTGATATTGATAATTATGAGCATCACTAACTTAACACAAATTTGAAAATTTAGCTCTGAGAACCAATTATTGACAAAAATAGAGAGATTTGAAATCCGAGGCTATTTTGCTTAATTCTGCTGGACTATAGCCCATGGTTTCAAAATGCACTTTTTTCGCGAATTCGCAAATGACGATTTCTAAGATATTCATCATCATGAGCATCACTAACTGAACACAAATTTGAAAATTTAGCTCTGAGAACCAATTATTGACAAAAATATAGAGATTTGAAATCCGAGGCTATTTTGCTTAATTCTGTTGGACTATAGCCCATGGTTTCAAAATGCACTTTTTTCATGAATTCGCAAATGACGATTTCTATGATATTGATAATTATGAGCATCACTAACTGAACACAAATTTGAAAATTTAGCTTTGAGAACCAATTATTGACAAAAATATAGAGATTTGAAATCCGAGGCTATTTTGCTTAATTCTGTTGGACTATAGCCCATGGTTTCAAAATGCACTTTTTTCGTGAATTCGCAAATGACGATTTCTATGATATTGATAATTATGAGCATCACTAACTGAACACAAATTTGAAAATTTAGCTCTGAGAACCAATTATTGACAAAAATAGAGAGATTTGAAATCCGAGGCTATTTTGCTTAATTCTTCTGGACTATAGCCCATGGTTTCCAAAAGCACTTTTTTCATGAATTCGCAAATGACGATTTCTTTGATATTGATAATTATGAGCATCACTAACTGAACACAAATTTGAAAATTTAGCTCTTAGAACCAATTATTGACAAAAATAGAGAGATTTGAAATCCGAGGCTATTTTGCTTAATTCTGCTGGACTATAGCCCATGGTTTCAAAATGCACTTTTTTCGTGAATTCGCAAATGACGATTTCTATGATATTGATAATTATGAGCATCACTAACTGAACACAAATTTGAAAATTTAGCTCTGAGAACCAATTATTGACAAAAATAGAGAGATTTGAAATCCGAGGCTATTTTGCTTAATTCTGCTGGACTATAGCCCATGGTTTCAAAATGCACTTTTTTCGTGAATTCACAAATGACGATTTCTAAGATATTCATCATCATGAGCATCACTAACTGAACACAAATTTGAAAATTTAGCTCTGAGATCCAATTATTGACAAAAATAGAGAGATTTGAAATCCGAGGCTATTTTGCTTAATTCTGCTGGACTATAGCCCATGGTTTCAAAATGCACTTTTTTCGTGAATTCACAAATGACGATTTCTAAGATATTCATCATCATGAGCATCACTAACTGAACACAAATTTGAAAATTTAGCTCTGAGATCCAATTATTGACAAAAATAGAGAGATTTGAAATCCGAGGCTATTTTGCTTAATTCTGCTGGACTATAGCCCATGGTTTCAAAATGCAATTTTTTTCGTGAATTCGCAAATGACGATTTCTAAGATATTCATCATCATGAGCATCACTAACTGAACACAAATTTGAAAATTCAGCTCTGAGAACCAATTATTGACAAAAATAGAGAGATTTGAAATCCGAGTCTATTTTGCTTAATTCTGCTGGACTATAGCCCATGGTTTCCAAATGCACTTTTTTCGTGAATTCGCAAATGACGATTTCTATGATATTGATAATTATGAGCATCACTAACTGAACACAAATTTGAAAATTTAGCTCTGAGAACCAATTATTGACAAAAATAGAGAGATTTGAAATCCGAGGCTATTTTGCTTAATTCTTATGGACTATAGCCCATGGTTTCCAAAAGCACTTTTTTCATGAATTCGCAAATGACGATTTCTTTGATATTGATAATTATGAGCATCGCTAACTGAACACAAATTTGAAAATTTAGCTCTGAGAACCAATTATTGACAAAAATAGAGAGATTTGAAATCCGAGGCTATTTTGCTTAATTCTTCTGGACTATAGCCCATGGTTTCCAAAAGCACTTTTTTCATGAATTCGCAAATGACGATTTCTTTGATATTGATAATTATGAGCATCACTAACTGAACACAAATTTGAAAATTTAGCTCTGAGAACCAATTATTGTCAAAAATAGAGAGATTTGAAATCCGAGGCTATTTTGCTTAATTCTGCTGGACTATAGCCCATGGTTTCAAAATACACTTTTTTCGTGAAATCGCAAATGACGATTTCTAAGATATTCAACATCATGAGCATCACTAACTGAACACAAATTTGAAAATTTAGCTCTGAGATCCAATTATTGGCAAAAATAGAGAGATTTGAAATCCGAGGCTATTTTGCTTAATTCTGCTGGACTATAGCCCATGGTTTCAAAATGCACTTTTTTCGTGAATTCACAAATGACGATTTCTTTGATATTGATAATTATGAACATCACTAACTGAACACAAATTTGAAAATTTAGCTCTGAGAACCAATTATTGACAAAAATAGAGAGATTTGAAATCCGAGGCTATTTTGCTTAATTCTTCTGGACTATAGCCCATGGTTTCCAAAAGCACTTTTTTCATGAATTCGCAAATGACGATTTCTTTGATATTGATAATTATGAGCATCACTAACTGAACACAAATTTGAAAGTTTAGCTCTGAGAACCAATTATTGTCAAAAATACAGAGATTTGAAATCCGAGGCTATTTTGCTTAATTCTGCTGGACTATAGCCCATGGTTTCAAAATACACTTTTTTCGTGAAATCGCAAATGACGATTTCTAAGATATTCAACATCATGAGCATCGCTAACTGAACACAAATTTGAAAATTTAGCTCTGAGAACCAATTATTGACAAAAATAGAGAGATTTGAAATCCGAGGCTATTTTGCTTAATTCTTCTGGACTATAGCCCATGGTTTCCAAAAGCACTTTTTTCATGAATTCGCAAATGACGATTTCTTTGATATTGATAATTATGAGCATCACTAACTGAACACAAATTTGAAAATTTAGCTCTGAGAACCAATTATTGTCAAAAATAGAGAGATTTGAAATCCGAGGCTATTTTGCTTAATTCTTCTGGACTATAGCCCATGGTTCCAAAAGCACTTTTTTCATGAATTCGCAAATGACGATTTCTTTGATATTGATAATTATGAGCATCACTAACTGAACACAAATTTGAAAATTTAGCTCTTAGAACCAATTATTGACAAAAATAGAGAGATTTGAAATCCGAGGCTATTTTGCTTAATTCTGCTGGACTATAGCCCATGGTTTCAAAATGCACTTTTTTCGTGAATTCGCAAATGACGATTTCTATGATATTGATAATTATGAGCATCACTAACTGAACACAAATTTGAAAATTTAGCTCTGAGAACCAATTATTGACAAAAATAGAGAGATTTGAAATCCGAGGCTATTTTGCTTAATTCTGCTGGACTATAGCCCATGGTTTCAAAATGCACTTTTTTCGTGAATTCACAAATGACGATTTCTAAGATATTCATCATCATGAGCATCACTAACTGAACACAAATTTGAAAATTTAGCTCTGAGATCCAATTATTGACAAAAATAGAGAGATTTGAAATCCGAGGCTATTTTGCTTAATTCTGCTGGACTATAGCCCATGGTTTCAAAATGCACTTTTTTCGTGAATTCACAAATGACGATTTCTAAGATATTCATCATCATGAGCATCACTAACTGAACACAAATTTGAAAATTTAGCTCTGAGATCCAATTATTGACAAAAATAGAGAGATTTGAAATCCGAGGCTATTTTGCTTAATTCTGCTGGACTATAGCCCATGGTTTCAAAATGCAATTTTTTTCGTGAATTCGCAAATGACGATTTCTAAGATATTCATCATCATGAGCATCACTAACTGAACACAAATTTGAAAATTCAGCTCTGAGAACCAATTATTGACAAAAATAGAGAGATTTGAAATCCGAGTCTATTTTGCTTAATTCTGCTGGACTATAGCCCATGGTTTCCAAATGCACTTTTTTCGTGAATTCGCAAATGACGATTTCTATGATATTGATAATTATGAGCATCACTAACTGAACACAAATTTGAAAATTTAGCTCTGAGAACCAATTATTGACAAAAATAGAGAGATTTGAAATCCGAGGCTATTTTGCTTAATTCTTATGGACTATAGCCCATGGTTTCCAAAAGCACTTTTTTCATGAATTCGCAATTGACGATTTCTTTGATATTGATAATTATGAGCATCGCTAACTGAACACAAATCTGAAAATTTAGCTCTGAGAACCAATTATTGACAAAAATAGAGAGATTTGAAATCCGAGGCTATTTTGCTTAATTCTTCTGGACTATAGCCCATGGTTTCCAAAAGCACTTTTTTCATGAATTCGCAAATGACGATTTCTTTGATATTGATAATTATGAGCATCACTAACTGAACACAAATTTGAAAATTTAGCTCTGAGAACCAATTATTGTCAAAAATAGAGAGATTTGAAATCCGAGGCTATTTTGCTTAATTCTGCTGGACTATAGCCCATGGTTTCAAAATACACTTTTTTCGTGAAATCGCAAATGACGATTTCTAAGATATTCAACATCATGAGCATCACTAACTGATCACAAATTTGAAAATTTAGCTCTGAGAACCAATTATTGACAAAAATAGAGAGATTTGAAATCCGAGGTTATTTTGCTTAATTCTGCTGGACTATAGCCCATGGTTTCAAAATGCACTTTTTTCGTGAATTCACAAATGACGATTTCTAAGATATTCATCATCATGAGCATCACTAACTGAACACAAATTTGAAAATTTAGCTCTGAGATCCAATTATTGACAAAAATAGAGAGATTTGAAATCCGAGGCTATTTTGCTTAATTCTGCTGGACTATAGCCCATGGTTTCAAAATGAGCTTTTTTCGTGAATTCGCAAATGACGATTTCTATGATATTGATAATTATGAGCATCACTAACTGAACACAAATTTGAAAATTTAGCTCTGAGAACCAATTATTGACAAAAATAGAGAGATTTGAAATCCGAGGCTATTTTGCTTAATTCTGCTGGACTATAGCCCATGGTTTCAAAATGCATTTTTTTCGTGAAATCGCAAATGACGATTTCTAAGATATTCATCATCATGAGCATCACTAACTGAACACAAATTTGAAAATTTAGCTCTGAGAACCAATTATTGACAAAAATAGAGAGATTTGAAATCCGAGGCTATTTTGCTTAATTCTTCTGGACTATAGCCCATGGTTTCCAAAAGCACTTTTATCATGAATTCGCAAATGACGATTTCTTTGATATTGATAATTATGAGCATCACTAATTGAACACAAATTTGAAAATTTAGCTCTGAGAACCAATTATTGACAAAAATAGAGAGATTTGAAATCCGAGGCTATTTTGCTTAATTCTGCTGGACTATAGCCCATGGTTTCAAAATGCACTTTTTTCGTGAAATCGCAAATGACGATTTCTAAGATATTCATCATCATGAGCATCACTAACTGAACACAAATTTGAAAATTTAGCTCTGAGAACCAATTATTGACAAAAATAGAGAGATTTGAAATCCGAGGCTATTTTGCTTAATTCTGCTGGACTATAGCCCATGGTTTCCAAAAGCACTTTTTTCATGAATTCGCAAATGACGATTTCTATGATATTGATAATTATGAGCATCACTAACTGAACACAAATTTGAAAATTTAGCTCTGAGAACCAATTATTGACAAAAATAGAGAGATTTGAAATCCGAGGCTATTTTGCTTAATTCTGCTGGACTATAGCCCATGGTTTCAAAATGCACTTTTTTCGTGAATTCGCAAATGACGATTTCTAAGATATTCATCATCATGAGCATCACTAACTGAACACAAATTTGAAAATTTAGCTCTGAGAACCAATTATTGACAAAAATAGAGAGATTTGAAATCCGAGGCTATTTTGCTTAATTCTGCTGGACTATAGCCCATGGTTTCAAAATGCACTTTTTTCGTGAATTCGCAAATGACGATTTCTAAGATATTCATCATCATGAGCATCACTAACTGAACACAAATTTGAAAATTTAGCTCTGAGAACCAATTATTGACAAAAATAGAGAGATTTGAAATCCGAGGCTATTTTGCTTAATTCTGCTGGACTATAGCCCATGGTTTCAAAATGCACTTTTTTCGTGAATTCGCAAATGACGATTTCTAAGATATTCATCATCATGAGCATCACTAACTGAACACAAATTTGAAAATTTAGCTCTGAGAACCAATTATTGACAAAAATAGAGAGATTTGAAATCCGAGGCTATTTTGCTTAATTCTGCTGGACTATAGCCCATGGTTTCAAAATGCACTTTTTTCGTGAATTCGCAAATGACGATTTCTATGATATTGATAATTATGAGCATCACTAACTGAACACAAATTTGAAAATTTAGCTCTGAGAACCAATTATTGACAAAAATAGAGAGATTTGAAATCCGAGGCTATTTTGCTTAATTCTGCTGGACTATAGCCCATGGTTTCAAAATGCACTTTTTTCGTGAATTCGCAAATGACGATTTCTAAGATATTCATCATCATGAGCATCACTAACTGAACACAAATTTGAAAATTTAGCTCTGAGAATCAATTATTGACAAAAATAGAGAGATTTGAAATCCGAGGCTATTTTGCTTAATTCTGCTGGACTATAGCCCATGGTTTCAAAATGCACTTTTTTCGTGAATTCGCAAATGACGATTTCTAAGATATTCATCATCATGAGCATCACTAACTGAACACAAATTTGAAAATTTAGCTCTGAGAACCAATTATTGACAAAAATAGAGAGATTTGAAATCCGAGGCTATTTTGCTTAATTCTGCTGGACTATAGCCCATGGTTTCAAAATGCACTTTTTTCGTGAATTCGCAAATGACGATTTCTAAGATATTCATCATCATGAGCATCACTAACTGAACACAAATTTGAAAATTTAGCTCTGAGAACCAATTATTGACAAAAATAGAGAGATTTGAAATCCGAGGCTATTTTGCTTAATTCTGCTGGACTATTGCCCATGGTTTCAAAATGCACTTTTTTCGTGAATTCGCAAATGACGATTTCTAAGATATTCATCATCATGAGCATCACTAACTGAACACAAATTTGAAAATTTAGCTCTGAGAACCAATTATTGACAAAAATAGAGAGATTTGAAATCCGAGGCTATTTTGCTTAATTCTGCTGGACTATAGCCCATGGTTTCAAAATGCACTTTTTTCGTGAATTCGCAAATGACGATTTCTAAGATATTCATCATCATGAGCATCACTAACTGAACACAAATTTGAAAATTTAGCTCTGAGAACCAATTATTGACAAAAATAGAGAGATTTGAAATCCGAGGCTATTTTGCTTAATTCTGCTGGACTATTGCCCATGGTCTCAAAATGCACTTTTTTCGTGAATTCGCAAATGACGATTTCTATGACATTGATAATTATGAGCATCACTAACTGAAAACAAATTTGAAAATTTAGCTCTGAGAACCAATTATTGACAAAAATAGAGAGATTTCAAATCCGAGGCTATTTTGCTTAATTCTGCTGGACTATAGCCCATGGTTTCAAAATGCACTTTTTTCGTGAATTCGCAAATGACGATTTCTAAGATATTCATCACCATGACCATCACTAACTGAACACAAATTTGAAAATTTAGCTCTGAGAACCAATTATTGACAAAAATAGAGAGATTTCAAATCCGAGGCTATTTTGCTTAATTCTGCTGGACTATGGTTTCAAAATGCACTTTTTTCGTGAATTCGCAAATGACGATTTCTATGACATCGATAATTATGAGCATCACTAACGGAACACAAATTTGAAAATTTAGCTCTGAGGCTATTTTGCTAAATTCTGCTGGACTATAGCCCATGGTTTCAAAATGCACTTTTTTCGTGAATTCGCAAATGACGATTTCTATGATATTGATAATTATGAGCATCACTAACTGAACACAAATTTGAAAATTTAGCTCTGAGAACCAATTATTGACAAAAATAGAGAGATTTCAAATCCGAGGCTATTTTGCTTAATTCTGCTGCACTATAGCCCATGGTCTCAAAATGCACTTTTTTCGTGAATTCGCAAATGACGATTTCTATGACATTGATAATTATGAGCATCACTAACTGAAAACAAATTTGAAAATTTAGCTCTGAGAACCAATTATTGACAAAAATAGAGAGATTTCAAATCCGAGGCTATTTTGCTTAATTCTGCTGGACTATAGCCCATGGTTTCAAAATGCACTTTTTTCGTGAATTCGCAAATGACGATTTCTAAGATATTCATCACCATGACCATCACTAACTGAACACAAATTTGAAAATTTAGCTCTGAGAACCAATTATTGACAAAAATAGAGAGATTTCAAATCCGAGGCTATTTTGCTTAATTCTGCTGGACTATGGTTTCAAAATGCACTTTTTTCGTGAATTCGCAAATGACGATTTCTATGACATCGATAATTATGAGCATCACTAACGGAACACAAATTTGAAAATTTAGCTCTGAGGCTATTTTGCTAAATTCTGCTGGACTATAGCCCATGGTTTCAAAATGCACTTTTTTCGTGAATTCGCAAATGACGATTTCTATGATATTGATAATTATGAGCATCACTAACTGAACACAAATTTGAAAATTTAGCTCTGAGAACCAATTATTGACAAAAATAGAGAGATTTCAAATCCGAGGCTATTTTGCTTAATTCTGCTGCACTATAGCCCATGGTTTCAAAATGCACTTTTTTCGTGAATTCGCAAATGACGATTTCTATGATATTGATAATTATGAGCATCACTAACTGAACACAAATTTGAAAATTTAGCTCTGAGAACCAATTATTGACAAAAATAGAGAGATTTCAAATCCGAGGCTATTTTGCTTAATTCTGCTGGACTATAGCCCATGGTTTCAAAATGCACTTTTTTCGTGAATTCGCAAATGACGATTTCTATGACATTGATAATTATGAGCATCACTAACTGAAAACAAATTTGAAAATTAAGCTCTGAGAACCAATTATTGACAAAAATAGAGAGATTTCAAATCCGAGGCTATTTTGCTTAATTCTGCTGGACTATAGCCCATGGTTTCAAAATGCACTTTTTTCGTGAATTCGCAAATGACGATTTCTAAGATATTCATCATCACGAGCATCACTATCTGAACACAAATTTGAAAATTTAGCTCTGAGAACCAATTATTGACAAAAATAGAGAGATTTGAAATCCGAGGCTATTTTGCTTAATTCTGCTGGACTATAGCCCATGGTTTCAAAATGCACTTTTTTCGTGAATTCGCAAATGACGATTTCTAAGATATTCATCATCATGAGCATCACTAACTGAACACAAATTTGAAAAATTTAGCTCCGAGAACCAATTATTGACAAAAACAGAGAGATTTCAAATCCGAGGCTATTTTGCTTAATTCTGCTGGACTATAGCCCATGGTTTCAAAATGCACTTTTTTCGTGAATTCGCAAATGACGATTTCTAAGATATTCGTCATCATGAGCATCACTAACTGAACACAAATTTGAAAATTTAGCTCTGAGAACCAATTATTGACAAAAATAGAGAGATTTCAAATCCGAGGCTATTTTGCTTAATTCTGCTGGACTATAGCCCATGGTTTCAAAATGCTTTTTTTTCGTGAATTCGCAAATGACGATTTCTATGACATTGATAATTATGAGCATCACTTACTGAACACAAATTTGAAAATTTAGCTCTGAGAACCAATTATTAACAAAAATAGAGAGATTTGAAATCCGAGGCTATTTTGCTTAATTCTGCTGGACTATAGCCCATGGTTTCAAAATGCACTTTTTTCGTGAATTCGCAAATGACGATTTCTAAGATATTCGTCATCATGAGCATCACTAACTGAACACAAATTTGAAAATTTAGCTCTGAGAACCAATTATTGACAAAAATAGAGAGATTTGAAATCCGAGGCTATTTTGCTTAATTCTGCTGGACTATAGCCCATGGTTTCAAAATGCACTTTTTTCCTGAATTCGCAAATGACGATTTCTAAGATATTCATCATCATGAGCATCACTAAATGAACACAAATTTGCAAATTTAGCTCTGAGAACCAATTATTGACAAAAATAGAGAGATTTGAAATCCGAGGCTATTTTGCTTAATTCTGCTGGACTATTGCCCATGGTCTCAAAATGCACTTTTTTCGTGAATTCGCAAATGACGATTTCTATGACATTGATAATTATGAGCATCACTAACTGAAAACAAATTTGAAAATTTAGCTCTGAGAACCAATTATTGACAAAAATAGAGAGATTTCAAATCCGAGGCTATTTTGCTTAATTCTGCTGGACTATAGCCCATGGTTTCAAAATGCACTTTTTTCGTGAATTCGCAAATGACGATTTCTAAGATATTCATCACCATGACCATCACTAACTGAAAACAAATTTGAAAATTTAGCTCTGAGAACCAATTATTGACAAAAATAGAGAGATTTCAAATCCGAGGCTATTTTGCTTAATTCTGCTGGACTATAGCCCATGGTTTCAAAATGCACTTTTTTCGTGAATTCGCAAATGACGATTTCTAAGATATTCATCATCACGAGCATCACTATCTGAACACAAATTTGAAAATTTAGCTCTGAGAACCAATTATTGACAAAAATAGAGAGATTTGAAATCCGAGGCTATTTTGCTTAATTCTGCTGGACTATAGCCCATGGTTTCAAAATGCACTTTTTTCGTGAATTCGCAAATGACGATTTCTAAGATATTCATCATCATGAGCATCACTAACTGAACACAAATTTGAAAATTTAGCTCCGAGAACCAATTATTGACAAAAACAGAGAGATTTCAAATCCGAGGCTATTTTGCTTAATTCTGCTGGACTATAGCCCATGGTTTCAAAATGCACTTTTTTCGTGAATTCGCAAATGACGATTTCTAAGATATTCGTCATCATGAGCATCACTAAATGAACACAAATTTGCAAATTTAGCTCTGAGAACCAATTATTGACAAAAATAGAGAGATTTGAAATCCGAGGCTATTTTGCTTAATTCTGCTGGACTATTGCCCATGGTCTCAAAATGCACTTTTTTCGTGAATTCGCAAATGACAATTTCTATGACATTGATAATTATGAGCATCACTAACTGAAAACAAATTTGAAAATTTAGCTCTGAGAACCAATTATTGACAAAAATAGAGAGATTTCAAATCCGAGGCTATTTTGCTTAATTCTGCTGGACTATAGCCCATGGTTTCAAAATGCACTTTTTTCGTGAATTCGCAAATGACGATTTCTAAGATATTCATCACCATGACCATCACTAACTGAACACAAATTTGAAAATTTAGCTCTGAGAACCAATTATTGACAAAAATAGAGAGATTTCAAATCCGAGGCTATTTTGCTTAATTCTGCTGGACTATAGCCCATGGTTTCAAAATGCACTTTTTTCGTGAATTCGCAAATGACGATTTCTATGATATTGATAATTATGAGCATCACTAACTGAACACAAATTTGAAAATTTAGCTCTGAGGCTATTTTGCTTAATTCTGCTGGACTATAGCCCATGGTTTCAAAATGCACTTTTTTCGTGAATTCGCAAATGACGATTTCTATGATATTGATAATTATGAGCATCACTAACTGAACACAAATTTGAAAATTTAGCTCTGAGAACCAATTATTGACAAAAATAGAGAGATTTCAAATCCGAGGCTATTTTGCTTAATTCTGCTGCACTATAGCCCATGGTTTCAAAATGCACTTTTTTCGTGAATTCGCAAATGACGATTTCTATGACATTGATAATTATGAGCATCACTAACTGAAAACAAATTTGAAAATTTAGCTCTGAGAACCAATTATTGACAAAAATAGAGAGATTTCAAATCCGAGGCTATTTTGCTTAATTCTGCTGGACTATAGCCCATGGTTTCAAAATGCACTTTTTTCCTGAATTCGCAAATGACGGTTTCTAAGATATTCATCATCATGAGCATCACTAACTGAACACAAATTTGAAAATTTAGCTCTGAGAACCAATTATTGACAAAAATAGAGAGATTTGAAATCCGAGGCTATTTTGCTTAATTCTGCTGGACTATAGCCCATGGTTTCAAAATGCACTTTTTTCGTGAATTCGCAAATGACGATTTCTATGATATTGATAATTATGAGCATCACTAACTGACTACACAAATTTGAAAATTTAGCTCTGAGAACCAATTATTGACAAAAATAGAGAGATTTCAAATCCGAGGCTATTTTGCTTAATTCTGCTGCACTATAGCCCATGGTTTCAAAATGCACTTTTTTCGTGAATTCGCAAATGACGATTTCTATGACATTGATAATTATGAGCATCACTAACTGAAAACAAATTTGAAAATTTAGCTCTGAGAACCAATTATTGACAAAAATAGAGAGATTTGAAATCCGAGGCTATTTTGCTTAATTCTGCTGGACTATAGCCCATGGTTTCAAAATGCACTTTTTTCCTGAATTCGCAAATGACGATTTCTATGATATTGATAATTATGAGCATCACTAACTGAACACAAATTTGAAAATTTAGCTCTGAGAACCAATTATTGACAAAAATAGAGAGATTTCAAATCCGAGGCTATTTTGCTTAATTCTGCTGGACTATAGCCCATGGTTTCAAAATGCACTTTTTTCGTGAATTCGCAAATGACGATTTCTAAGATATTCATCACCATGACCATCACTAACTGAACACAAATTTGAAAATTTAGCTCTGAGAACCAATTATTGACAAAAATAGAGAGATTTCAAATCCGAGGCTATTTTGCTTAATTCTGCTGGACTATAGCCCATGGTTTCAAAATGCACTTTTTTCGTGAATTCGCAAATGACGATTTCTATGATATTGATAATTATGAGCATCACTAACTGAACACAAATTTGAAAATTTAGCTCTGAGGCTATTTTGCTTAATTCTGCTGGACTATAGCCCATGGTTTCAAAATGCACTTTTTTCGTGAATTCGCAAATGACGATTTCTATGATATTGATAAATTATGAGCATCACTAACTGAACACAAATTTGAAAATTTAGCTCTGAGAACCAATTATTGACAAAAATAGAGAGATTTCAAATCCGAGGCTATTTTGCTTAATTCTGCTGCACTATAGCCCATGGTTTCAAAATGCACTTTTTTCGTGAATTCGCAAATGACGATTTCTATGACATTGATAATTATGAGCATCACTAACTGAAAACAAATTTGAAAATTTAGCTCTGAGAACCAATTATTGACAAAAATAGAGAGATTTCAAATCCGAGGCTATTTTGCTTAATTCTGCTGGACTATAGCCCATGGTTTCAAAATGCACTTTTTTCCTGAATTCGCAAATGACGGTTTCTAAGATATTCATCATCATGAGCATCACTAACTGAACACAAATTTGAAAATTTAGCTCTGAGAACCAATTATTGACAAAAATAGAGAGATTTGAAATCCGAGGCTATTTTGCTTAATTCTGCTGGACTATAGCCCATGGTTTCAAAATGCACTTTTTTCGTGAATTCGCAAATGACGATTTCTATGATATTGATAATTATGAGCATCACTAACTGAACACAAATTTGAAAATTTAGCTCTGAGGCTATTTTGCTTAATTCTGCTGGACTATAGCCCATGGTTTCAAAATGCACTTTTTTCGTGAATTCGCAAATGACGATTTCTATGATATTGATAATTATGAGCATCACTAACTGAACACAAATTTGAAAATTTAGCTCTGAGAACCAATTATTGACAAAAATAGAGAGATTTCAAATCCGAGGCTATTTTGCTTAATTCTGCTGCACTATAGCCCATGGTTTCAAAATGCACTTTTTTCGTGAATTCGCAAATGACGATTTCTATGACATTGATAATTATGAGCATCACTAACTGAAAACAAATTTGAAAATTTAGCTCTGAGAACCAATTATTGACAAAAATAGAGAGATTTGAAATCCGAGGCTATTTTGCTTAATTCTGCTGGACTATAGCCCATGGTTTCAAAATGCACTTTTTTCCTGAATTCGCAAATGACGGTTTCTAAGATATTCATCATCATGAGCATCACTAACTGAACACAAATTTGAAAATTTAGCTCTGAGAACCAATTATTGACAAAAATAGAGAGATTTGAAATCCGAGGCTATTTTGCTTAATTCTGCTGGACTATAGCCCATGGTTTCAAAATGCACTTTTTTCGTGAATTCGCAAATGACGATTTCTAAGATATTCATCATCATGAGCATCACTAACTGAACACAAATTTGAAAATTTAGCTCTGAGAACCAATTATTGACAAAAATAGAGAGATTTGAAATCCGAGGCTATTTTGCTTAATTCTGCTGGACTATAGCCCATGGTTTCAAAATGCACTTTTTTCCTGAATTCGCAAATGACGGTTTCTAAGATATTCATCATCATGAGCATCACTAACTGAACACAAATTTGAAAATTTAGCTCTGAGAACCAATTATTGACAAAAATAGAGAGATTTCAAATCCGAGGCTATTTTGCTTAATTCTGCTGCACTATAGCCCATGGTTTCAAAATGCACTTTTTTCGTGAATTCGCAAATGACGATTTCTATGACATTGATAATTATGAGCATCACTAACTGAAAACAAATTTGAAAATTTAGCTCTGAGAACCAATTATTGACAAAAATAGAGAGATTTCAAATCCGAGGCTATTTTGCTTAATTCTGCTGGACTATAGCCCATGGTTTCAAAATGCACTTTTTTCGTGAATTCGCAAATGACGATTTCTATGACATTGATAATTATGAGCATCACTAACTGAAAACAAATTTGAAAATTTAGCTCTGAGAACCAATTATTGACAAAAATAGAGAGATTTGAAATCCGAGGCTATTTTGCTTAATTCTGCTGGACTATAGCCCATGGTTTCAAAATGCACTTTTTTCGTGAATTCGCAAATGACGATTTCTAAGATATTCATCATCATGAGCATCACTAACTGAACACAAATTTGAAAATTTAGCTCTGAGAACCAATTATTGACAAAAATAGAGAGATTTGAAATCCGAGGCTATTTTGCTTAATTCTGCTGGACTATAGCCCATGGTTTCAAAATGCACTTTTTTCGTGAATTCGCAAATGACGATTTCTATGATATTGATAATTATGAGCATCACTAACTGAACACAAATTTGAAAATTTAGCTCTGAGGCTATTTTGCTTAATTCTGCTGGACTATAGCCCATGGTTTCAAAATGCACTTTTTTCGTGAATTCGCAAATGACGATTTCTATGATATTGATAATTATGAGCATCACTAACTGAACACAAATTTGAAAATTTAGCTCTGAGAACCAATTATTGACAAAAATAGAGAGATTTCAAATCCGAGGCTATTTTGCTTAATTCTGCTGCACTATAGCCCATGGTTTCAAAATGCACTTTTTTCGTGAATTCGCAAATGACGATTTCTATGACATTGATAATTATGAGCATCACTAACTGAAAACAAATTTGAAAATTTAGCTCTGAGAACCAATTATTGACAAAAATAGAGAGATTTCAAATCCGAGGCTATTTTGCTTAATTCTGCTGGACTATAGCCCATGGTTTCAAAATGCACTTTTTTCGTGAATTCGCAAATGACGATTTCTATGACATTGATAATTATGAGCATCACTAACTGAAAACAAATTTGAAAATTTAGCTCTGAGAACCAATTATTGACAAAAATAGAGAGATTTGAAATCCGAGGCTATTTTGCTTAATTCTGCTGGACTATAGCCCATGGTTTCAAAATGCACTTTTTTCCTGAATTCGCAAATGACGGTTTCTAAGATATTCATCATCATGAGCATCACTAACTGAACACAAATTTGAAAATTTAGCTCTGAGAACCAATTATTGACAAAAATAGAGAGATTTGAAATCCGAGGCTATTTTGCTTAATTCTGCTGGACTATAGCCCATGGTTTCAAAATGCACTTTTTTCGTGAATTCGCAAATGACGATTTCTAAGATATTCATCATCATGAGCATCACTAACTGAACACAAATTTGAAAATTTAGCTCTGAGAACCAATTATTGACAAAAATAGAGGGATTTGAAATCCGAGGCTATTTTGCTTAATTCTGCTGGACTATAGCCCATGGTTTCAAAATGCACTTTTTTCCTGAATTCGCAAATGACGGTTTCTAAGATATTCATCATCATGAGCATCACTAACTGAACACAAATTTGAAAATTTAGCTCTGAGAACCAATTATTGACAAAAATAGAGAGATTTGAAATCCGAGGCTATTTTGCTTAATTCTGCTGGACTATAGCCCATGGTTTCAAAATGCACTTTTTTCGTGAATTCGCAAATGACGATTTCTAAGATATTCATCATCATGAGCATCACTAACTGAACACAAATTTGAAAATTTAGCTCTGAGAACCAATTATTGACAAAAATAGAGAGATTTGAAATCCGAGGCTATTTTGCTTAATTCTGCTGGACTATAGCCCATGGTTTCAAAATGCACTTTTTTCGTGAATTCGCAAATGACGATTTCTATGACATTGATAATTATGAGCATCACTAACTGAAAACAAATTTGAAAATTTAGCTCTGAGAACCAATTATTGACAAAAATAGAGAGATTTCAAATCCGAGGCTATTTTGCTTAATTCTGCTGGACTATAGCCCATGGTTTCAAAATGCACTTTTTTCGTGAATTCGCAAATGACGATTTCTATGACATTGATAATTATGAGCATCACTAACTGAACACAAATTTGAAAATTTAGCTCTGAGAACCAATTATTGACAAAAATAGAGAGATTTGAAATCCGAGGCTATTTTGCTTAATTCTGCTGGACTATAGCCCATGGTTTCAAAATGCACTTTTTTCCTGAATTCGCAAATGACGGTTTCTAAGATATTCATCGTCATGAGCATCACTAACTGAACACAAATTTGAAAATTTAGCTCTGAGAACCAATTATTGACAAAAATAGAGAGATTTGAAATCCGAGGCTATTTTGCTTAATTCTGCTGGACTATAGCCCATGGTTTCAAAATGCACTTTTTTCGTGAATTCGCAAATGACGATTTCTAAGATATTCATCATCATGAGCATCACTAACTGAACACAAATTTGAAAATTTAGCTCTGAGAACCAATTATTGACAAAAATAGAGAGATTTGAAATCCGAGGCTATTTTGCTTAATTCTACTGGACTATAGCCCATGTTTTCAAAATGCACTTTCTTCCTGAATTCGCAAATGAAGATTTCTAAGATATTCATCATCATGAGCATCACTAACTGAACACAAATTTGAAAATTTAGCTCTGAGAACCAATTATTGACAAAAATAGAGAGATTTGAAATCCGAGGCTATTTTGCTTAATTCTGCCGGACTATAGCCCATGGTTTCAAAACGCACTTTTTTCCTGAATTCGCAAATGACGATTTCTAAGATATTCATCATCATGAGCATCACTAACTGAACACAAATTTGAAAATTTAGCTCTGAGAACCAATTATTGACAAAAATAGAGAGATTTGAAATCCGAGGCTATTTTGCTTAATTCTACTGGACTATAGCCCATGTTTTCAAAATGCACTTTTTTCCTGAATTCGCAAATGAAGATTTCTAAGATATTCATCATCATGAGCATCACTAACTGAACACAAATTTGAAAATTTAGCTCTGAGAACCAATTATTGACAAAAATAGAGAGATTTGAAATCCGAGGCTATTTTGCTTAATTCTGCCGGACTATAGCCCATGGTTTCAAAATGCACTTTTTTCGTGAATTCGCAAATGACGATTTCTAAGATATTCATCATCATGAGCATCACTAACTGAACACAAATTTGAAAATTTAGCTCTGAGAACCAATTATTGACAAAAATAGAGAGATTTGAAATCCGAGGCTATTTTGCTTAATTCTACTGGACTATAGCCCATGTTTTCAAAATGCACTTTTTTCCTGAATTCGCAAATGAAGATTTCTAAGATATTCATCATCATGAGCATCACTAACTGAACACAAATTTGAAAATTTAGCTCTGAGAACCAATTATTGACAAAAATAGAGAGATTTGAAATCCGAGGCTATTTTGCTTAATTCTGCCGGACTATAGCCCATGGTTTCAAAACGCACTTTTTTCCTGAATTCGCAAATGACGATTTCTAAGATATTCATCATCATGAGCATCACTAACTGAACACAAATTTGAAAATTTAGCTCTGAGAACCAATTATTGACAAAAATAGAGAGATTTGAAATCCGAGGCTATTTTGCTTAATTCTACTGGACTATAGCCCATGTTTTCAAAATGCACTTTTTTGAATTCGCAATGAAGATTTCTAAGATATTCATCATCATGAGCATCACTAACTGAACACAAATTTGAAAATTTAGCTCTGAGAACCAATTATTGACAAAAATAGAGAGATTTGAAATCCGAGGCTATTTTGCTTAATTCTGCCGGACTATAGCCCATGGTTTCAAAACGCACTTTTTTCCTGAATTCGCAAATGACGATTTCTAAGATATTCATCATCATGAGTATCACTAACTGAACACAAATTTGAAATTTAGCTCTGAGATCCAATTATTGACAAAAATAGAGAGATTTGAAATCCGAGGCTATTTTGCTTAATTCTGCTGGACTATAGCCCATGATTTCAAAATGCACATTTTTCGTGAATTCGCAAATGACGATTTCTAAGATATTTATCATCATGAGCATCAGTAACTGAACACAAATTTGAAAATTTAGCTCTGAGAACCAATTATTGACAAAAATAGAGAGATTTGAAATCCGAGGCTATTTTGCTTAATTCTGCCGGACTATAGCCCATGGTTTCAAAACGCACTTTTTTCCTGAATTCGCAAATGACGATTTCTAAGATATTCATCATCATGAGTATCACTAACTGAACACAAATTTGAAAATTTAGCTCTGAGATCCAATTATTGACAAAAATAGAGAGATTTGAAATCCGAGGCTATTTTGCTTAATTCTGCTGGACTATAGCCCATGGTTTCTAATGCACATTTTTTGTGAATTCGCAAATGATGATTTCTAAGATATTTATCACAACTTTGAAAATTTAGCTCTGAGAACCAATTATTGACAAAAATAGAGAGATTTGAAATCCGAGGCTATTTTGCTAAATTCTGCTGGACTATAGCCCATGGTTTCAAAATGCACTTTTTTCGTGAATTCGCAAATGACGATTTCTATGACATTGATAATTATGAGCATCACTAACTGAACACAAATTTGAAAATTTAGCTCTGAGAACCAATTATTGACAAAAATAGAGAGATTTGAAATCGAGGCTATTTTGCTTAATTCTGCTGGACTATAGCCCATGGTTTCAAAATGCACTTTTTTCCTGAATTCGCAAATGACGGTTTCTAAGATATTCATCATCATGAGCATCACTAACTGAACACAAATTTGAAAATTTAGCTCTGAGAACCAATTATTGACAAAAATAGAGAGATTTGAAATCCGAGGCTATTTTGCTTAATTCTGCTGGACTATAGCCCATGGTTTCAAAATGCACTTTTTTCGTGAATTCGCAAATGACGATTTCTAAGATATTCATCATCATGAGCATCACTAACTGAACACAAATTTGAAAATTTAGCTCTGAGAACCAATTATTGACAAAAATAGAGAGATTTGAAATCCGAGGCTATTTTGCTTAATTCTGCTGGACTATAGCCCATGGTTTCAAAATGCACTTTTTCGTGAATTCGCTAGTGACGATTTCTAAGACATTCATCATCATGAGCATCACTAACTGAACACAAATTTGAAAATTTAGCTCTGAGAATCAATTGTTGACAAAAATAGAGAGATTTGAAATCCGAGGCTATTTTGCTTAATTCTGCTGGACTATAGCTCATGGTTTCAAAATGCACTTTTTTCGTGAATTCGCAAATGACGATTTCTAAGATATTCATCATCATGAGCATCAGTAACTGAACACAAATTTGAAAATTTAGCTCTGAGAACCAATTATTGACAAAAATAGAGAGATTTGAAATCCGAGGCTATTTTGCTTAATTCTGCTGGACTATAGCCCAATGGTTTCAAAATGCACATTTTTTGTGAATGCGCAAATGACGATTTATAAGATATTTATCACAACTTTGAAAATTTAGCTCTGAGAACCAATTATTGACAAAAATAGAGCGATTTGAAATCCGAGGCTATTTTGCTTAATTCTGCTGGACTATAGCCCAATGGTTCAAAATGCACATTTTTCGTGAACTCGCAAATGACGATTTCTAAGATATTTATCACAACTTTGAAAATTTAGCTCTGAGAACCAATTATGACAAAAATAGAGAGATTTGAAATCCGAGGCTATTTTTCTTAATTCTGCTTGACTATAGCCCATGGCTTCAAAATGCACTTTTTTCCTGAATTCGCAAATGACGATTTCTAAGATATAAATCATCATGAGCATCACTAACTGAACACAAATTTGAAAATTTAGCTCTGAGAACCAATTATTGACAAAAATAGAGCGATTTGAAATCCGAGGCTATTTTGCTTAATTCTGCTGGACTATAGCCCATGGTTCAAAATGCACATTTTTCGTGAATTCGCAAATGACTATTTCTAAGATATTTATCATCATGAGCATCACTAACTGAACACAAATTTGAAAATTTAGCTCTGAGAACCAATTATTGACAAAAATAGAGCGATTTGAAATCCGAGGCTATTTTGCTTAATTCTGCTGGACTATAGCCCATGGTTTCAAAATGCACATTTTTCGTGAACTCGCAAATGACGATTTCTAAGATATTTATCACAACTTTGAAAATTTAGCTCTGAGAACCAATTATTGACAAAAATAGAGAGATTTGAAATCCGAGGCTATTTTTCTTAATTCTGCTTGACTATAGCCCATGGTTTCAAAATGCACTTTTTTCCTGAATTCGCAAATGACGATTTCTAAGATATTAATCATCATGAGCATCACTAACTGAACACAAATTTGAAAATTTAGCTCTGAGAACCAATTATTGACAAAAATAGAGCGATTTGAAATCCGAGGCTATTTTGCTTAATTCTGCTGGACTATAGCCCATGGTTTCAAAATGCACATTTTTCGTGAATTCGCAAATGACTATTTCTAAGATATTTATCATCATGAGCATCACTAACTGAACACAAATTTGAAAATTTAGCTCTGAGAACCAATTATTGACAAAAATAGAGCGATTTGAAATCCGAGGCTATTTTGCTTAATTCTGCTGGACTATAGCCCATGGTTTCAAAATGCACATTTTTTGTGAATTCGCAAATGACGATTTCTAAGATATTTATCACAACTTTGAAAATTTAGCTCTGAGAACCAATTATTGACAAAAATAGAGAGATTTGAAATCCGAGGCTATTTTGCTTAATTCTGCTGGACTATAGCCCATGGTTTCAAAATGCACATTTTTCGTGAACTCGCAAATGACGATTTCTAAGATATTTATCACAACTTTGAAAATTTAGCTCTGAGAACCAATTATTGACAAAAATAGAGAGATTTGAAATCCGAGGCTATTTTTCTTAATTCTGCTTGACTATAGCCCATGGTTTCAAAATGCACTTTTTTCGTGAATTCGCAAATGACGATTTCTATGACATTGATAATTATGAGCATCACTAACTGAACACAAATTTGAAAATTTAGCTCTGAGAACCAATTATTGACAAAAATAGAGAGATTTGAAATCCGAGGCTATTTGCTTAATTCTGCTGGACTATAGCCCATGGTTTCAAAATGCACTTTTTTCCTGAATTCGCAAATGACGGTTTCTAAGATATTCATCATCATGAGCATCACTAACTGAACACAAATTTGAAAATTTAGCTCTGAGAACCAATTATTGACAAAAATAGAGAGATTTGAAATCCGAGGCTATTTTGCTTAATTCTGCTGGACTATAGCCCACGGTTTCAAAATGCACTTTTTTCGTGAATTCGCAAATGACGATTTCTAAGATATTCATCATCATGAGCATCACTAACTGAACACAAATTTGAAAATTTAGCTCTGAGAACCAATTATTGACAAAAATAGAGAGATTTGAAATCCGAGGCTATTTTGCTTAATTCTGCTGGACTATAGCCCATGGTTTCAAAATGCACTTTTTTCGTGAATTCGCTAGTGACGATTTCTAAGACATTCATCATCATGAGCATCACTAACTGAACACAAATTGAAAATTTAGCTCTGAGAATCAATTGTTGACAAAAATAGAGAGATTTGAAATCCGAGGCTATTTTGCTTAATTCTGCTGGACTATAGCTCATGGTTTCAAAATGCACTTTTTTCGTGAATTCGCAAATGACGATTTCTAAGATATTCATCATCATGAGCATCAGTAACTGAACACAAATTTGAAAATTTAGCTCTGAGAACCAATTATTGACAAAAATAGAGAGATTGAAATCCGAGGCTATTTTGCTTAATTCTGCTGGACTATAGCCCATGGTTTCAAAATGCACATTTTTTGTGAATGCGCAAATGACGATTTATAAGATATTTATCACAACTTTGAAAATTTAGCTCTGAGAACCAATTATTGACAAAAATAGAGCGATTTGAAATCCGAGGCTATTTTGCTTAATTCTGCTGGACTATAGCCCATGGTTTCAAAATGCACATTTTTCGTGAATTCGCAAATGACTATTTCTAAGATATTTATCATCATGAGCATCACTAACTGAACACAAATTTGAAAATTTAGCTCTGAGAACCAATTATTGACAAAAATAGAGCGATTTGAAATCCGAGGCTATTTTGCTTAATTCTGCTGGACTATAGCCCATGGTTTCAAAATGCACATTTTTTGTGAATTCGCAAATGACGATTTCTAAGATATTTATCACAACTTTGAAAATTTAGCTCTGAGAACCAATTATTGACAAAAATAGAGAGATTTGAAATCCGAGGCTATTTTGCTTAATTCTGCTGGACTATAGCCCATGGTTTCAAAATGCACATTTTTCGTGAACTCGCAAATGACGATTTCTAAGATATTTATCACAACTTTGAAAATTAGCTCTGAGAACCAATTATTGACAAAAATAGAGAGATTTGAAATCCGAGGCTATTTTTCTTAATTCTGCTTGACTATAGCCCATGGTTTCAAAATGCACTTTTTTCCTGAATTCGCAAATGACGATTTCTAAGATATTAATCATCATGAGCATCACTAACTGAACACAAATTTGAAAATTTAGCTCTGAGAACCAATTATTGACAAAAATAGAGCGATTTGAAATCCGAGGCTATTTTGCTTAATTCTGCTGGACTATAGCCCATGGTTTCAAAATGCACATTTTTCGTGAATTCGCAAATGACTATTTCTAAGATATTTATCATCATGAGCATCACTAACTGAACACAAATTTGAAAATTTAGCTCTGAGAACCAATTATTGACAAAAATAGAGCGATTTGAAATCCGAGGCTATTTTGCTTAATTCTGCTGGACTATAGCCCATGGTTTCAAATGCACATTTTTTGTGAATTCGCAAATGACGATTTCTAAGATATTTATCACAACTTTGAAAATTTAGCTCTGAGAACCAATTATTGACAAAAATAGAGAGATTTGAAATCCGAGGCTATTTTGCTTAATTCTGCTGGACTATAGCCCATGGTTTCAAAATGCACATTTTTCGTGAACTCGCAAATGACGATTTCTAAGATATTTATCACAACTTTGAAAATTTAGCTCTGAGAACCAATTATTGACAAAAATAGAGAGATTTGAAATCCGAGGCTATTTTGCTTAATTCTGCTGGACTATAGCCCATGGTTTCAAAATGCACATTTTTCGTGAATTCGCAAATGACGATTTCTAAGATATTTATCATCATGAGCATAACTAACTGAACACAAATTTGAAAATTTAGCTCTGAGAACCAATTATTGACAAAAATAGAGCGATTTGAAATCCGAGGCTATTTTGCTTAATTCTGCTGGACTATAGCCCATGGTTTCAAAATGCACATTTTTTGTGAATTCGCAAATGACGATTTCTAAGATATTTATCACAACTTTGAAAATTTAGCTCTGAGAACCAATTATTGACAAAAATAGAGAGATTTGAAATCCGAGGCTATTTTGCTTAATTCTGCTGGACTATAGCCCATGGTTTCAAAATGCACATTTTTCGTGAACTCGCAAATGACGATTTCTAAGATATTTATCACAACTTTGAAAATTTAGCTCTGAGAACCAATTATTGACAAAAATAGAGAGATTTGAAATCCGAGGCTATTTTTCTTAATTCTGCTTGACTATAGCCCATGGTTTCAAAATGCACTTTTTTCCTGAATTCGCAAATGACGATTTCTAAGATATTAATCATCATGAGCATCACTAACTGAACACAAATTTGAAAATTTAGCTCTGAGAACCAATTATTGACAAAAATAGAGCGATTTGAAATCCGAGGCTATTTTGCTTAATTCTGCTGGACTATAGCCCATGGTTTCAAATAAAATGCACATTTTTCGTGAATTCGCAAATGACTATTTCTAAGATATTTATCATCATGAGCATCACTAACTGAACACAAATTTGAAAATTTAGCTCTGAGAACCAATTATTGACAAAAATAGAGCGATTTGAAATCCGAGGCTATTTTGCTTAATTCTGCTGGACTATAGCCCATGGTTTCAAAATGCACATTTTTTGTGAATTCGCAAATGACGATTTCTAAGATATTTATCACAACTTTGAAAATTTAGCTCTGAGAACCAATTATTGACAAAAATAGAGAGATTTGAAATCCGAGGCTATTTTGCTTAATTCTGCTGGACTATAGCCCATGGTTTCAAAATGCACATTTTTCGTGAACTCGCAAATGACGATTTCTAAGATATTTATCACAACTTTGAAAATTTAGCTCTGAGAACCAATTATTGACAAAAATAGAGAGATTTGAAATCCGAGGCTATTTTTCTTAATTCTGCTTGACTATAGCCCATGGTTTCAAAATGCACTTTTTTCCTGAATTCGCAAATGACGATTTCTAAGATATTAATCATCATGAGCATCACTAACTGAACACAAATTTGAAAATTTAGCTCTGAGAACCAATTATTGACAAAAATAGAGCGATTTGAAATCCGAGGCTATTTTGCTTAATTCTGCTGGACTATAGCCCATGGTTTCAAAATGCACATTTTTCGTGAATTCGCAAATGACTATTTCTAAGATATTTATCATCATGAGCATCACTAACTGAACACAAATTTGAAAATTTAGCTCTGAGAACCAATTATTGACAAAAATAGAGCGATTTGAAATCCGAGGCTATTTTGCTTAATTCTGCTGGACTATAGCCCATGGTTTCAAAATGCACATTTTTTGTGAATTCGCAAATGACGATTTCTAAGATATTTATCACAACTTTGAAAATTTAGCTCTGAGAACCAATTATTGACAAAAATAGAGAGATTTGAAATCCGAGGCTATTTTGCTTAATTCTGCTGGACTATAGCCCATGGTTTCAAAATGCACATTTTTCGTGAACTCGCAAATGACGATTTCTAAGATATTTATCACAACTTTGAAAATTTAGCTCTGAGAACCAATTATTGACAAAAATAGAGAGATTTGAAATCCGAGGCTATTTTTCTTAATTCTGCTTGACTATAGCCCATGGTTTCAAAATGCACTTTTTTCCTGAATTCGCAAATGACGATTTCTAAGATATTAATCATCATGAGCATCACTAACTGAACACAAATTTGAAAATTTAGCTCTGAGAACCAATTATTGACAAAAATAGAGCGATTTGAAATCCGAGGCTATTTTGCTTAATTCTGCTGGACTATAGCCCATGGTTTCAAAATGCACATTTTTCGTGAATTCGCAAATGACTATTTCTAAGATATTTATCATCATGAGCATCACTAACTGAACACAAATTTGAAAATTTAGCTCTGAGAACCAATTATTGACAAAAATAGAGCGATTTGAAATCCGAGGCTATTTTGCTTAATTCTGCTGGACTATAGCCCATGGTTTCAAAATGCACATTTTTTGTGAATTCGCAATGACGATTTCTAAGATATTTATCACAACTTTGAAAATTTAGCTCTGAGAACCAATTATTGACAAAAATAGAGAGATTTGAAATCCGAGGCTATTTTGCTTAATTCTGCTGGACTATAGCCCATGGTTTCAAAATGCACATTTTTCGTGAATTCGCAAATGACGATTTCTAAGATATTTATCATCATGAGCATAACTAACTGAACACAAATTTGAAAATTTAGCTCTGAGAACCAATTATTGACAAAAATAGAGAGATTTGAAATCCGAGGCTATTTTGCTTAATTCTGCTTGACTATAGCCCATGGTTTCAAAATGCACTTTTTTCCTGAATTCGCAAATGACGATTTCCAAGATATTCATCATCATGAGCATCACTAACTGAACACAAATTTGAAAATTTAGCTCTGAGAGTCAATTGTTGACAAAAATAAAGAGATTTGAAATCCGAGGCTATTTTGCTTAATTCTGCTGGACTATAGCCCATGGTTTCAAAATGCACTTTTTTCCTGAATTCGCAAATGACGATTTCTATGATATTCGTCATCATGAGCATCACTAACTGAACACAAGTTTGAAAATTTAGCTCTGAGAACCAATTATTGACAAAAATAGAGAGATTTGAAATCCGAGGCTATTTTGCTTAATTCTGCTGGACTATAGCCCATGGTTTCAAAATGCACTTTTTTCCTGAATTCGCAAGTGACGATTTCTATGATATTCGTCATCATGAGCATCACTAACTGAACACAAATTTGAAAATTTAGCTCTGAGAACCAATTATTGACAAAAATAGAGAGATTTGAAATCCGAGGCTATTTTGCTTAATTCTGCTGGACTATAGCCCATGGTTTCAAAATGCACATTTTTCGTGAATTCGCAAATGACGATTTCTAAGATATTTATCATCATGAGCATAACTAACTGAACACAAATTTGAAAATTTAGCTCTGAGAACCAATTATTGACAAAAATAGAGAGATTTGAAATCCGAGGCTATTTTGCTTAATTCTGCTTGACTATAGCCCATGGTTTCAAAATGCACTTTTTTCCTGAATTCGCAAATGACGATTTCCAAGATATTCATCATCATGAGCATCACTAACTGAACACAAATTTGAAAATTTAGCTCTGAGAGTCAATTGTTGACAAAAATAAAGAGATTTGAAATCCGAGGCTATTTTGCTTAATTCTGCTGGACTATAGCCCATGGTTTCAAAATGCACTTTTTTCCTGAATTCGCAAATGACGATTTCTATCACATTCATCATCATGAGTATCACTAACTGAACACAAATTTGAAAATTTAGCTCTGAGAACCAATTATTGACAAAAATAGAGAGATTTGAAATCCGAGGCTATTTTGCTTAATTCTGCTGGACTATAGCCCATGGTTTCAAAATGCACTATTTTCGCGAATTCGCAAGTGACGATTTCTAAGACATTCATCATCATGAGCATCACTAACTTAAAACAAATTTGAAAATTTAGCTCTGAGAACCAATTATTGACAAAAATAGAGAGATTTGAAATCCGAGGCTATTTTGCTTAATTCTGCTGGACTATAGCCCATGGTTTCAAAATGCACTTTTTTCGTGAATTCGCAAATGATATTCTAAGATATTAATCATCATGAGCATCACTATCTGAACACAAATTTGAAAATTTAGCTCTGAGAACCAATTATTGACAAAAATAGAGCGATTTGAAATCCGAGGCTATTTTGCTTAATTCTGCTGGACTATAGCCCATGGTTTCAAAATGCACTTTTTTCGTGAATTCGCAAATGACGATTTCTAAGATATTCATCATCATGAGCATCACTAACTGAACACAAATTTGAAAATTTAGCTCTGAGAGTCAATTGTTGACAAAAATAAAGAGATTTGAAATCCGAGGCTATTTTGCTTAATTCTACTGGACTATAGCCCATGGTTTCAAAATGCACTTTTTTCCTGAACTCGCAAATGACGATTTCTAAGATAATCATCATCATGAGCATCACTAACTGAACACAAATTTGAAAATTTAGCTCTGAGAACCAATTATTGACAAAAATAGAGAGATTTGAAATCCGAGGCTATTTTGCTTAATTCTGCTTGACTATAACCCATGGTTTCAAAATGCACTTTTTTCCTGAATTCGCAAATGACGATTTCTATCATATTCATCATCATGAGTATCACTAACTGGACACAAATTTGAAAATTTAGCTCTGAGAACCAATTATTAACAAAAATAGAGAGATTTGAAATCCGAGGCTATTTTGCTTAATTCTGCTGGACTATAGCCCATGGTTTCAAAATGCACTTTTTTCCTGAATTCGCAAATGACGATTTCTATCATATTCATCATCATGAGCATCACTAACTGAACACAAATTTGAAAATTTAGCTCTGAGAACCAATTATTAACAAAAATAGAGAGATTTGAAATCCGAGGCTATTTTGCTTAATTCTGCTGGACTATAGCCCATGGTTTCAAAATGCACTTTTTTCGTGAATTCGCTAGTGACGATTTCTAAGACATTCATCATCATGAGCATCACTAACTGAACACAAATTTGAAAATTTAGCTCTGAGAATCAATTGTTGACAAAAATAGAGAGATTTGAAATCCGAGGCTATTTTGCTTAATTCTGCTGGACTATAGCTCATGGTTTCAAAATGCACTTTTTTCGTGAATTCGCAAATGACGATTTCTAAGATATTCATCATCATGAGCATCACTAACTGAACACAAATTTGAAAATTTAGCTCTGAGAGTCAATTGTTGACAAAAATAAAGAGATTTGAAATCCGAGGCTATTTTGCTTAATTCTGCTGGACTATAGCCCATGGTTTCAAAATGCACTTTTTTCCTGAATTCGCAAATGACGATTTCTATCATATTCATCATCATGAATATCACTAACTGGACACAAATTTGAAAATTTAGCTCTGAGAACCAATTATTGACAAAAATAGAGAGATTTGAAATCCGAAGCTATTTTGCTTAATTCTGCTGGACTATAGCCCATGGTTTCAAAATGCACTTTTTTCGTGAATTCGCTAGTGACGATTTCTAAGACATTCATCATCATGAGCATCACTAACTGAACACAAATTTGAAAATTTAGCTCTGAGAATCAATTGTTGACAAAAATAGAGAGATTTGAAATCCGAGGCTATTTTGCTTAATTCTGCTGGACTATAGCTCATGGTTTCAAAATGCACTTTTTTCGTGAATTCGCAAATGACGATTTCTAAGATATTCATCATCATGAGCATCAGTAACTGAACACAAATTTGAAAATTTAGCTCTGAGAATCAATTGTTGACAAAAATAGAGAGATTTGAAATCCGAGGCTATTTTGCTTAATTCTGCTTGACTATAGCTCATGGTTTCAAAATGCACATTTTTTGTGAATGCGCAAATGACGATTTCTAAGATATTTATCACAACTTTGAAAATTTAGCTCTGAGAACCAATTATTGACAAAAATAGAGAGATTTGAAATCCGAGGCTATTTTTCTTAATTCTGCTTGACTATAGCCCATGGTTTCAAAATGCACTTTTTTCCTGAATTCGCAAATGACGATTTCTAAGATATTAATCATCATGAGCATCACTAACTGAACACAAATTTGAAAATTTAGCTCTGAGAACCAATTATTGACAAAAATAGAGAGATTTGAAATCCGAGGCTATTTTGCCTAATTCTGCTTGACTATAGCTCATGGTTTCAAAATGCACTTTTTTCGTGAATTCGCAAATGACGATTTCTAAGATATTCATCATCATGAGCATCAGTAACTGAACACAAATTTGAAAATTTAGCTCTGAGAATCAATTGTTGACAAAAATAGAGAGATTTGAAATCCGAGGCTATTTTGCTTAATTCTGCTTGACTATAGCTCATGGTTTCAAAATGCACATTTTTTGTGAATGCGCAAATGACGATTTCTAAGATATTTATCACAACTTTGAAAATTTAGCTCTGAGAACCAATTATTGACAAAAATAGAGAGATTTGAAATCCGAGGCTATTTTTCTTAATTCTGCTTGACTATAGCCCATGGTTTCAAAATGCACTTTTTTCCTGAATTCGCAAATGACGATTTCTAAGATATTAATCATCATGAGCATCACTAACTGAACACAAATTTGAAAATTTAGCTCTGAGAACCAATTATTGACAAAAATAGAGCGATTTGAAATCCGAGGCTATTTTGCTTAATTCTGCTGGACTATAGCCCATGGTTTCAAAATGCACATTTTTTGTGAATTCGCAAATGACGATTTCTAAGATATTTATCACAACTTTGAAAGTTTAGCTCTGAGAACCAATTATTGACAAAAATAGAGAGATTTGAAATCCGAGGCTATTTTGCTTAATTCTGCTGGACTATAGCCCATGGTTTCAAAATGCACATTTTTCGTGAACTCGCAAATGACGATTTCTAAGATATTTATCACAACTTTGAAAATTTAGCTCTAAGAACCAATTATTGACAAAAATAGAGAGATTTGAAATCCGAGGCTATTTTGCTTAATTCTGCTGGACTATAGCCCATGGTTTCAAAATGCACATTTTTCGTGAGTTCGCAAATGACGATTTCTAAGATATTTATCATCATGAGCATAACTAACTGAACACAAATTTGAAAATTTAGCTCTGAGAACCAATTATTGACAAAAATAGAGAGATTTGAAATCCGAGGCTATTTTGCTTAATTCTGCTTGACTATAGCCCATGGTTTCAAAATGCACTTTTTTCCTGAATTCGCAAATGACGATTTCCAAGATATTCATCATCATGAGCATCACTAACTGAACACAAATTTGAAAATTTAGCTCTGAGAGTCAATTGTTGACAAAAATAAAGAGATTTGAAATCCGAGGCTATTTTGCTTAATTCTGCTGGACTATAGCCCATGGTTTCAAAATGCACTTTTTTCCTGAATTCGCAAATGACGATTTCTATCACATTCATCATCATGAGTATCACTAACTGAACACAAATTTGAAAATTTAGCTCTGAGAACCAATTATTGACAAAAATAGAGAGATTTGAAATCCGAGGCTATTTTGCTTAATTCTGCTTGACTATAGCCCATGGTTTCAAAATGCACTTTTTTCCTGAATTCGCAAATGACGATTTCCAAGATATTCATCATCATGAGCATCACTAACTGAACACAAATTTGAAAATTTAGCTCTGAGAGTCAATTGTTGACAAAAATAGAGAGATTTGAAATCCGAGGCTATTTTGCTTAATTCTGCTGGACTATAGCCCATGGTTTCAAAATGCACTTTTTTCCTGAATTCGCAAGTGACGATTTCTATGATATTCGTCATCATGAGCATCACTAACTGAACACAAATTTGAAAATTTAGCTCTGAGAACCAATTATTGACAAAAATAGAGAGATTTGAAATCCGAGGCTATTTTGCTTAATTCTGCTGGACTATAGCCCATGGTTTCAAAATGCACATTTCTCGTGAATTCGCAAATGACGATTTCTAAGATATTTATCATCATGAGCATAACTAACTGAACACAAATTTGAAAATTTAGCTCTGAGAACCAATTATTGACAAAAATAGAGAGATTTGAAATCCGAGGCTATTTTGCTTAATTCTGCTTGACTATAGCCCATGGTTTCAAAATGCACTTTTTTCCTGAATTCGCAAATGACGATTTCCAAGATATTCATCATCATGAGCATCACTAACTGAACACAAATTTGAAAATTTAGCTCTGAGAGTCAATTGTTGACAAAAATAAAGAGATTTGAAATCCGAGGCTATTTTGCTTAATTCTGCTGGACTATAGCCCATGGTTTCAAAATGCACTTTTTCCTGAATTCGCAAATGACGATTTCTATCACATTCATCATCATGAGTATCACTAACTGAACACAAATTTGAAAATTTAGCTCTGAGAACCAATTATTGACAAAAATAGAGAGATTTGAAATCCGAGGCTATTTTGCTTAATTCTGCTGGACTATAGCCCATGGTTTCAAAATGCACTTTTTTCCTGAATTCGCAAGTGACGATTTCTATGATATTCGTCATCATGAGCATCACTAACTGAACACAAATTTGAAAATTTAGCTCTGAGAACCAATTATTGACAAAAATAGAGAGATTTGAAATCCGAGGCTATTTTGCTTAATTCTGCTTGACTATAGCCCATGGTTTCAAAATGCACTTTTTTCCTGAATTCGCAAATGACGATTTCCAAGATATTCATCATCATGAGCATCACTAACTGAACACAAATTTGAAAATTTAGCTCTGAGAGTCAATTGTTGACAAAAATAAAGAGATTTGAAATCCGAGGCTATTTTGCTTAATTCTGCTGGACTATAGCCCATGGTTTCAAAATGCATTTTTTTCCTGAATTCGCAAATGACGATTTCTATCACATTCATCATCATGAGTATCACTAACTGAACACAAATTTGAAAATTTAGCTCTGAGAACCAATTATTGACAAAAATAGAGAGATTTGAAATCCGAGGCTATTTTGCTTAATTCTGCTGGACTATAGCCCATGGTTTCAAAATGCACTTTTTTCGTGAATTCGCAAATGATATTCTAAGATATTAATCATCATGAGCATCACTATCTGAACACAAATTTGAAAATTTAGCTCTGAGAACCAATTATTGACAAAAATAGAGCGATTTGAAATTCGAGGCTATTTTGCTTAATTCTGCTGGACTATAGCCCATGGTTTCAAAATGCACTTTTTTCGTGAATTCGCAAATGACGATTTCTAAGATATTCATCATCATGAGCATCACTAACTGAACACAAATTTGAAAATTTAGCTCTGAGAGTCAATTGTTGACAAAAATAAAGAGATTTGAAATCCGAGGCTATTTTGCTTAATTCTGCTGGACTATAGCCCATGGTTTCAAAATGCACTTTTTTCCTGAATTCGCAAATGACGATTTCTATCATATTCATCATCATGAGTATCACTAACAGAACACAAATTTGAAAATTTAGCTCTGAGAACCAATTATTGACAAAAATAGAGAGATTTGAAATCCGAGGCTATTTTGCTTAATTCTGCTGGACTATAGCCCATGGTTTCAAAATGCACTTTTTTCGTGAATTCGCTAGTGACGATTTCTAAGACATTCATCATCATGAGCATCACTAACTGAACACAAATTTGAAAATTTAGCTCTGAGAATCAATTGTTGACAAAAATAGAGAGATTTGAAATCCGAGGCTATTTTGCTTAATTCTGCTGGACTATAGCCCATGGTTTCAAAATGCACTTTTTTCCTGAATTCGCAAATGACGATTTCTAAGATATTAATCATCATGAGCAACACTAACTGAACACAAATTTGAAAATTTAGCTCTATGAACCAATTATTGACAAAAATAGAGCGATTCGAAATCCGAGGCTATTTTGCTTAATTCTGCTGGACTATAGCCCATGGTTTCAAAATGCACTTTTTTCCTGAATTCGCAAATGACGATTTCTAAGATATTCATCATCATGAGCATCACTAACTGAACACAAATTTGAAAATTTAGCTCTGAGAACCAATTATTGACAAAAATAGAGAGATTTGAAATCCGAGGCTATTTTGCTTAATTCTGCTGGACTATAGCCAATGGTTTCAAAATGCACTTTTTTCCTGAATTCGCAAATGACGATTTCTAAGATATTCATCATCATGAGCATCACTAACTGAACACAAATTTGAAAATTTAGCTCTGAGAGTCAATTGTTGACAAAAATAAAGAGATTTGAAATCCGAGGCTATTTTGCTTAATTCTGCTGGACTATAGCCCATGGTTTCAAAATGCACTTTTTCCTGAATTCAAAAATGACGATTTCTAAGATATTAATCATCATGAGCATCACTAACTGAACACAAATTTGAAAATTTAGCTCTATGAACCAATTATTGACAAAAATAGAGCGATTCGAAATCCGAGGCTATTTTGCTTAATTCTGCTGGACTATAGCCCATGGTTTCAAAATGCACTTTTTTCCTGAATTCGCAAATGACGATTTCTATGATATTCGTCATCATGAGCATCACTAACTGAACACAAATTTGAAAATTTATCTCTGAGAACCAATTATTGACAAAAATAGAGAGATTTGAAATCCGAGGCTATTTTGCTTAATTCTGCTGGACTATAGCCCATGGTTTCAAAATGCACTTTTTTCGTGAATTCGCAAGTGACGATTTCTAAGACATTCATCATCATGAGCATCACTAACTGAACACAAGTTTGAAAATTTAGCTCTGAGAACCAATTATTGACAAAAATAGAGAGATTTGAAATCCGAGGCTATTTTGCTTAATTCTGCTGGACTATAGCCAATGGTTTCAAAATGCACTTTTTTCCTGAATTCGCAAATGACGATTTCTAAGATATTCATCATCATGAGCATCACTAACTGAACACAAATTTGAAAATTTAGCTCTGAGAACCAATTATTGACAAAAATAGAGAGATTTGAAATCCGAGGCTATTTTGCTTAATTCTGCTGGACTATAGCCAATGGTTTCAAAATGCACTTTTTTCCTGAATTCGCAAATGACGATTTCTAAGATATTCATCATCATGAGCATCACTAACTGAACACAAATTTGAAAATTTAGCTCTGAGAGTCAATTGTTGACAAAAATAAAGAGATTTGAAATCCGAGGCTATTTTGCTTAATTCTGCTGGACTATAGCCCATGGTTTCAAAATGCACTTTTTTCCTGAATTCGCAAATGACGATTTCTATCATATTCATCATCATGAGTATCACTAACTGAACACAAATTTGAAAATTTAGCTCTGAGAACCAATTATTGACAAAAATACAGATATTTGAAATCCGAGGCTATTTTGCTTAATTCTGCTGGACTATAGCCCATGGTTTCAAAATGCACTTTTTTCCTGTATTCGCAAATGACGATTTCTAAGATATTCATCATCATGAGCATCACTAACTGAACACAAATTTGAAAATTTAGCTCTGAGAACCAATTATTGACAAAAATAGAGCGATTTGAAATCCGAGGCTATTTTGCTTAATTCTGCTGGACTATAGCCCATGGTTTCAAAATGCACTTTTTTCGTGAATTCGCAAATGACGATTTCTAAGACATTCATCGTCATGAGCATAACTAACTGAACACAAATTTGAAAATTTAGCTCTGAGAACCAATTATTGACAAAAATAGAGAGATTTGAAATCCGAGGCTATTTTGCTTAATTCTGCTGGACTATATAGCC
>CAUVXE010000128.1:0-29811 GCA_963555765.1 Orthonevra nobilis
CTATATTTAAAATTCGAATATTTTTTGCATTAAGCAGTTTTCTTGTAAAATTTTTGTGAATTTGTATTCAGTTTGAATCAAAAATTAATATAAGAAGCACAGTTCATCTAGAATACGACTTTGAAAAAAAATCATTTTTTCGAAATTCTCAAAGGGGGGAGCGGCGGCGAAAAAATATGATTTTTTTTCGATATCTTCGGATTTCCCCAAAATGCTTGTAATTCGATTCAGACGTTCTCCAATAATACTTTTAATGAAACTCCGGCTTCAAAATCGTGCTTCTTGCTCATTTAAACAAACATTTCGCTTAATTAATAGGAGAAAATAAAACGTTGATTTTTTTTCTTACATCATCTCTTTTTACATAATTTTGTTGCAAATATTGAACTCCAAAATATCAGGAAACAGTGACCAAATGCTTAACTTTGTACCTAGACAGCATTATATGTAATAAAACAGTTCTTTTCTGGTAGGAAAAAAGATTCGGGAACAGATACGTATTCGATTTCAAGAGTGGAAAAATATTTCGAAAAAGTAAGCATTTTATATATTTAAAATTCGAATATTTTTTGCATTAAGCAGTTTTCTTGTAAAATTTTTGTGAATTTGTATTCAGTTTGAATCAAAAATTAATATAAGAAGCACAGTTCATCTAGAATACGACTTTGAAAAAAAATAATTTTTTCGAAATTCGCAAAGGGGGGAGCGGCGGCGAAAAAATATGATTTTTTTTCGATATCTTCGGATTTCCCCAAAATGCTTGTTATTCGATTCAGACGTTCTCCAATAATACTTTTAATGAAACTCCGGCTTCAAAATCGTGCTTCTTGCTCATTTAAACAAACATTTCGCTTAATAAATAGGAGAAAATCAAACGTTGATTTTTTTTTCTTACATCATCTTTTTTAACTTAATTTTGTTGCAAATATTGAACTCCAAAATATCAGGAAACAGTGACCAAATGCTTAACTTAGTACCTAGACAGCATTATATGTAATAAGACAGTTCTTTTCTTGTAGGAAAAAAGATTCGGGAACAGATACGTATTCGATTTCAAGAGTGGAAAAATATTTCGAAAAAGTAAGCACTTTCTATATTTAAAATTCGAATATTTTTTGCATTAAGCAGTTTTCTTGTAAAATTTTTGTGAATTTGTATTCAGTTTGAATCAAAAATTAATATAAGAAGCACAGTTCATCTAAAATATGACTTTGAAAAAAAATCATTTTTTCGAAATTCTCAAAGGGGGGAGCGGCGGCGAAAAAATATGATTTTTTTTCGATATCTTCGGATTTCCCCAAAATGCTTGTAATTCGATTCAGACGTTCTCCAATAATACTTTTAATGAAACTCCGGCTTCAAAATCGTGCTTCTTGCTCATTTAAACAAACATTTCGCTTAATTAATAGGAGAAAATAAAACGTTAATTTTTTTTTCTTACATTATCTCTTTTTACATAATTTTGTTGCAAATATTGAACTCCAAAATATCAGGAAACAGTGTCCAAATGCTTAACTTAGTACCTAGACAGCATTATATGTAATAAAACAGTTCTTTTCTGGTAGGAAAAAAGATTCGGGAACAGATACGTATTCGATTTCAAGAGTGGAAAAATATTTCGAAAAAGTAAGCATTTTCTATATTTAAAATTCGAATATTTTTTGCATTAAGCAGTTTTCTTGTAAAATTTTTGTGAATTTGTATTCAGTTTGAATCAAAAATTAATATAAGAAGCACAGTTCATCTAGAATACGACTTTGAAAAAAAATCATTTTTTCGAAATTCTCAAAGGGGGGAGCGGCGGCGAAAAAATATGATTTTTTTTCGATATCTTCGGATTTCCCCAAAATGCTTGTAATTCGATTCAGACGTTCTCCAATAATACTTTTAATGAAACTCCGGCTTCAAAATCGTGCTTCTTGCTCATTTAAACAAACATTTCGCTTAATTAATAGGAGAAAATCAAACGTTGATTTTTTTTTCTTACATCATCTCTTTTTACATAATTTTGCTGCAAATATTGAACTCCAAAAGTTCAGAAAACAGTGACCAAATGCTTAACTTAGTACCTAGACAGCAATATATGTAATAAAACAGTTCTTTTCTGGTAGGAAAAAAGATTCGGGAACAGATACGTATTCGATTTCAAGATTGGAAAAATATTTCGAAAAAGTAAGCATTTTCTATATTTAAAATTCGAATATTTTTTGCATTAAGCAGTTTTCTTGTAAAATTTTTGTGAATTTGTATTCAGTTTGAATCAAAAATCAATATAAGAAGCACAGTTCATCTAGAATATGACTTTGAAAAAAAATCATTTTTTCGAAATTCTCAAAGGGGGGAGCGGCGGCGAAAAAATATGATTTTTTTTCGATATCTTCAGATTTCCCCAAAATGCTTGTAATTCGATTCAGACGTTCTCCAATAATACTTTTAATGAAACTCCGGCTTCAAAATCGTGCTTCTTGCTCATTTAAATAAACATTTCGCTTAATTTATAGGAGAAAATCAAACGTTGATTTTTTTTTCTTACATCATCTCTTTTAACATAATTTTGTTGAAAATATTGAACTCCAAAAGTTCAGAAAACAGTGTCCAAATGCTTAACTTAGTACCTAGACAGCATTATATGTAATAAAACAGTTCTTTCTGGTAGGAAAAAAGATTCGGGAACAGATACGTATTCGATTTCAAGAGTGGAAAAATATTTCAAAAAAGTAAGCACTTTCTATATTTAAAATTCGAATATTTTTTGCATTAAGCAGTTTTCTTGTAAAATTTTTGTGAACTTGTATTCAGTTTGAATCAAAAATTAATATAAGAAGCACAGTTCATCTAGAATACGACTTTGAAAAAAAATAATTTTTTCGAAATTCTCAAAGGGGGGAGCGGCGGCGAAAAAATATGATTTTTTTTCGATATCTTCGGATTTCCCCAAAATGCTTGTAATTCGATTCAGACGTTCTCCAATAATACTTTTAATGAAACTCCGGCTTCAAAATCGTGCTTCTTGCTCATTTAAACAAACATTTCGCTTAATTAATAGGAGAAAATAAAACGTTGAGTTTTTTTTCTTACATCATCTCTTTTTACATAATTTTGTTGCAAATATTGAACTCCAAAATATCAGGAAACAGTGACCAAATGCTTAACTTAGTACCTAGACAGCATTATATGTAATAAAACAGTTCTTTTCTGGTAGGAAAAAAGATTCGGGAACAGATACGTATTCGATTTCAAGAGTGGAAAAATATTTCGAAAAAGTAAGCACTTTCTATATTTAAAATTCGAATATTTTTTGCATTAAGCAGTTTTCTTGTAAAATTTTTGTGAATTTGTATTCAGTTTGAATCAAAAATTAATATAAGAAGCACAGTTCATCTAGAATAGGACTTTGAAAAAAAATCATTTTTTCGAAATTCTCAAAGGGGGGAGCGGCGGCGAAAAAATATGATTTTTTTTCGATATCTTCGGATTTCCCCAAAATGCTTGTAATTCGATTCAGACGTTCTCCAATAATACTTGTAATGAAACTCCGGCTTCAAAATCGTGCTTCTTGCTCATTTAAACAAACATTTCGCTTAATTAATAGGAGAAAATAAAACGTTGATTATTTTTTCTTACATCATCTCTTTTTACATAATTTTGTTGCAAATATTGAACTCCAAAATATCAGGAAACAGTGACCAAATGCTTAAGTTAGTACCTAGACAGCATTATATGTAATAAAACAGTTCTTTTCTGGTAGGAAAAAAGATTCGGGAACAGATACGTATTCGATTTCAAGAGTGGAAAAATATTTCGAAAAAGTAAGCACTTTCTATATTTAAAATTCGAATATTTTTTGCATTAAGCAGTTTTCTTGTAAAATTTTTGTGAATTTGTATTCAGTTTGAATGAAAAATTAATATAAGAAGCACAGTTCATCTAGAATACGACTTTAAAAAAAAATCATTTTTTCGAAATTCTCAAAGGGGGGAGCGGCGGCGAAAAAATATGATTTTTTTTCGATATCTTCGGATTTCCCTAAAATGCTTGTAATTCGATTCAGACGTTCTCCAATAATACTTTTAATGAAACTCCGGCTTCAAAATCGTGCTTCTTGCTCATTTAAACAAACATTTCGCTTAATTAATAGGAGAAAATAAAACGTTGATTTTTTTTTCTTACATCATCTCTTTTTACATAATTTTGTTGCAAATATTGAACTCCAAAATATCAGGAAACAGTGACCAAATGCTTAACTTAGTACCTAGACAGCATTATATGTAATAAAACAGTTCTTTTCTGGTAGGAAAAAAGATTCGGGAACAGATACGTATTCGATTTCAAGAGTGGAAAAATATTTCGAAAAAGTAAGCACTTTCTATATTTAAAATTCGAATATTTTTTGCATTAAGCAGTTTTCTTGTAAAATTTTTGTGAATTTGTATTCAGTTTGAATCAAAAATTAATATAAGAAGCACAGTTCATCTAGAATACGACTTTGAAAAAAAATCATTTTTTCGAAATTCTCAAAGGGGGGAGCGGCGGCGAAAAAATATGATTTTTTTTCGATATCTTCGGATTTCCCCAAAATGCTTGTAATTCGATTCAGACGTTCTCCAATAATACTTTTAATGAAACTCCGGCTTCAAAATCGTGCTTCTTGCTCATTTAAACAAACATTTCGCTTAATTAATAGGAGAAAATAAAACGTTGATTTTTTTTCTTACATCATCTCTTTTTACATAATTTTGTTGCAAATATTGAACTCCAAAATATCAGGAAACAGTGACCAAATGCTTAACTTAGTACCTAGACAGCATTATATGTAATAAAACAGTTCTTTTCTGTTAGGAAAAAAGATTCGGGAACAGATACGTATTCGATTTCAAGAGTGGAAAAATATTTCGAAAAAGTAAGCATTTTCTATATTTAAAATTCGAATATTTTTTGCATTAAGCAGTTTTCTTGTAAAATTTTTGTGAATTTGTATTCAGTTTGAATCAAAAATTAATATTAGAAGCACAGTTCATCTAGAATACGACTTTGAAAAAAAATCATTTTTTCGAAATTCTCAAAGGGGGGAGCGGCGGCGAAAAAATATGATTTTTTTTCGATATCTTCGGATTTCCCCAAAATGCTTGTAATTCGATTCAGACGTTCTCCAATAATACTTTTGATGAAACTCCGGCTTCAAAATCGTGCTTCTTGCTCATTTAAACAAACATATCGCTTAATTAATAGGAGAAAATAAAACGTTGATTTTTTTTCTTACATCATCTCTTTTTACATAATTTTGTTGCAAATATTGAACTCCAAAATATCAGGAAACAGTGACCAAATGCTTAACTTAGTACCTAGACAGCATTATATGTAATAAAACAGTTCTTTTCTGGTAGGAAAAAAGATTCGGGAACAGATACGTATTCGATTTCAAGAGTGGAAAAATATTTCGAAAAAGTAAGCACTTTCTATATTTAAAATTCGAATATTTTTTGCATTAAGCAGATTTCTTGTAAAATTTTTGTGAATTTGTATTCAGTTTGAATCAAAAATTAATATAAGAAGCACAGTTCATCTAAAATATGACTTTGAAAAAAAAACATTTTTCGAAATTTTCAAAGGGGGGAGCGGCGGCGAAAATATATGATTTTTTTTCGATATCTTCGGATTTCCCCAAAATGCTTGTAATTCGATTCAGACGTGCTCCAATAATACTTTTAATGAAACTCCGGCTTCAAAATCGTGCTTCTTGCTCATTTAAACAAACATTTCGCTTAATTAATAGGAGAAAATCAAACCTTGATTTTTTTTTCTTACATCATCTCTTTTTACATAATTTTGTTGCAAATATTGAACTCCAAAATATCAGAAAACAGTGTCCAAATGCTTAACTTAGTACCTAGACAGCATTATATGTAATAAGACAGTTCTTTTCTGGTAGGAAAAAAGATTCGGGAACAGATACGTATTCGATTTCAAGAGTGGAAAAATATTTCGAAAAAGTAAGCATTTTCTATATTTAAAATTCGAATATTTTTTGCATTAAGCAGTTTTCTTGTAAAATTTTTGTGAATTTGTATTCAGTTTGAATCAAAAATTAATATAAGAAGCACAGTTCATCTAGAATACGACTTTGAAAAAAAAATCATTTTTCCGAAATTTTCAAAGGGGGGAGCGGCGGCGAAAAAATATGATTTTTTTTCGATATCTTCGGATTTCCCCAAAATGCTTGTAATTCGATTCAGACGTTCTCCAATAATACTTTTAATGAAACTCCGGCTTCAAAATCGTGCTTCTTGCTCATTTAAACAAACATTTCGCTTAATTAATAGGAGAAAATCAAACGTATGATTTTTTTTCGATATCTTCGGATTTCCCCAAAATGCTTGTAATTCGATTCAGACGTTCTCCAATAATACTTTTAATGAAACTCCGGCTTCAAAATCGTGCTTCTTGCTCATTTAAACAAACATTTCGCTTAATTAATAGGAGAAAATAAAACGTTGATTTTTTTTTCTTACATCATCTCTTTTTACATAATTTTGTTGCAAATATTGAACTCCAAAATATCAGGAAACAGTGACCAAATGCTTAACTTAGTACCTAGACAGCATTATGTGTAATAAAACAGTTCTTTTCTGGCAGGAAAAAAGATTCGGGAACAGATACGTATTCGATTTCAAGAGTGGAAAAGTATTTCGAAAAAGTAAGCATTTTCTATATTTAAAATTCGAATATTTTTTGCATTAAGCAGTTTTCTTGTAAAATTTTGTGAATTTGTATTCAGTTTGAGTCAAAAATTAATATAAGAAGCACAGTTCATCTAGAATACGACTTTGAAAAAAAATCATTTTTTCGAAATTCTCAAAGGGGGGAGCGGCGGCGAAAAAATATGATTTTTTTTCGATATCTTCGGATTTCCCCAAAATGCTTGTAATTCGATTCAGACGTTCTCCAATAATACTTTTAATGAAACTCCGGCTTCAAAATCGTGCTTCTTGCTCATTTAAACAAACATTTCGCTTAATTAATAGGAGAAAATCAAACGTTGATTTTTTTTTCTTACATCATCTCTTTTTACATAATTTTGTTGCAAATATTGAACTCCAAAATATCAGGAAACAGTGACCAAATGCTTAACTTAGTACCTAGACAGCATTATATGTAATAAAACAGTTCTTTTCTGGTAGGAACAAAGATTCGGGAACAGATACGTATTCGATTTCAAGAGTGGAAAAATATTTCGAAAAAGTAAGCATTTTTTATATTTAAAATTCGAATATTTTTTGCATTAAGCAGTTTTCTTGTAAAATTTTTGTGAATTTGTATTCAGTTTGAATCAAAAATTAATATAAGAAGCACAGTTCATCTAGAATATGACTTTAAAAAAAAATCATTTTTTCGAAATTTTCAAAGGGGGGAGCGGCGGCGAAAAAATATGATTTTTTTTCGATATCTTCGGATTTCCCCAAAATGCTTGTAATTCGATTCAGACGTTCTCCAATAATACTTTTAATGAAACTCCGGCTTCAAAATCGTGCTTCTTGCTCATTTAAACAAACATTTCGCTTAATTAATAGGAGAAAATCAAACCTTGATTTTTTTTTCTTACATCATCTCTTTTTACATAATTTTGTTGCAAATATTGAACTCCAAAATATCAGGAAACAGTGACCAAATGCTTAACTTAGTACCTAGACAGCATTATATGTAATAAAACAGTTCTTTTCTGGTAGGAAAAAAGATTCGGGAACAGATACGTATTCGATTTCAAGAGTGGAAAAATATTTCGAAAAAGTAAGCATTTTCTATATTTAAAATTCGAATATTTTTTGCATTAAGCAGTTTTCTTGTAAAATTTTTGTGAATTCGTATTCAGTTTGAATCAAAAATTAATATAAGAAGCACAGTTCATCTAGAATACGACTTTGAAAAAAAATCATTTTTTCGAAATTCTCAAAGGGGGGAGCGGCGGACAAAAAATATGATTTTTTTTCGATATCTTCGGATTTCCCCAAAATGCTTGTTATTCGATTCAGACGTTCTCCAATAATACTTTTAATGAAACTCCGGCTTCAAAATCGTGCTTCTTGCTCATTTAAACAAACATTTCGCTTAATTAATAGGAGAAAATAAAACGTTGATTTTTTTTTCTTACATCATCTCTTTTTACATAATTTTGTTGCAAATATTGAACTCCAAAATATCAGGAAACAGTGACCAAATGCTTAACTTAGTACCTAGACAGCATTATATGTAATAAAACAGTTCTTTTCTGGTAGGAAAAAAGATTCGGGAACAGATACGTATTCGATTTCAAGAGTGGAAAAATATTTCGAAAAAGTAAGCACTTTCTATATTTAAAATTCGAATATTTTTTGCATTAAGCAGTTTTCTTGTAAAATTTTTGTGAATTTGTATTCAGTTTGAATCAAAAATTAATATAAGAAGCACATTTCATCTAGAATACGATTTTGAAAAAATTCATTTTTTCGAAATTCTCAAAGGGGGGAGCGGCGGACAAAAAATATGATTTTTTTTTCGATATCTTCGGATTTCCCCAAAATGCTTGTTATTCGATTCAGACGTTCTCCAATAATACTTTTAATGAAACTCCGGCTTCAAAATCGTGCTTCTTGCTAATTTAAACAAACATTTCGCTTAATTAATAGGAGAAAATAAAACGTTGATTTTTTTTTCTTACATCACCTCTTTTTACATAATTTTGTTGCAAATATTAAACTCCAAAATATCAGGAAACAGTGACCAAATGCTTAACTTAGTACCTAGACAGCATTATATGTAATAAAACAGTTCTTTTCTGGTAGGAAAAAAGATTCGGGAACAGATACGTATTCGATTTCAAGAGTGGAAAAATATTTCGAAAAAGTAAGCACTTTCTATATTTAAAATTCGAATATTTTTTGCATTAAGCAGTTTTCTTGTAAAATTTTTGTGAATTTGTATTCAGTTTGAATCAAAAATTAATATAAGAAGCACAGTTCATCTAGAATACGACTTTGAAAAAAAATCATTTTTTCGAAATTCTCAAAGGGGGGAGCGGCGGCGAAAAAATATGATTTTTTTTCGATATCTTCGGATTTCCCCAAAATGCTTGTAATTCGATTCAGACGTTCTCCAATAATACTTTTAATGAAACTCCAGCTTCAAAATCGTGCTTCTTGCTCATTTAAACAAACATTTCGCTTAATTAATAGGAGAAAATCAAACGTTGATTTTTTTTTCTTACATCATCTCTTTTTACATAATTTTGTTGCAAATATTGAAATCCAAAATATCAGGAAACAGTGACCAAATGCTTAACTTAGTACCTAGACAGCATTATATGTAATAAAACAGTTCTTTTCTGGTAGGAAAAAAGATTCGGGAACAGATACGTATTCGATTTCAAGAGTGGAAAAATATTTCGAAAAAGTAAGCATTTTCTATTTTTAAAATTCGAATATTTTTTGCATTAAGCAGTTTTCTCAGTTCAGTGTTGACAGCGAAAGCAGACAGACACAGGCTACAGGACTTAATAAAATCCTTTAAAAAAAAAAAAAAATCTCCGAACGATTTTTGCCGAACATTTCTCCAGGTCAGGTAAAAGTTTTTTTCAAAACGTTACCTGCCTCGCCTTGCCGGCTACCTGCAGAAGTGAAAAGTGAAAACCCAACAAAGAAGACGCCAAAGAACGGGAAACCCAACCCAAATGGGCAGGAAAGAGAAGAGGAAGGATAGCGTGAACGCTACCTTCGAAGACATAATAAAAAAAATCAAAGACGGAGCAGCCAACCACGGGAGAGAGTTTATGGTCTCAATCCATGAAAAGCTCTCCGACATCGACGCACTCTATGAGAGTATGCCTGAATACTCCTCAGACGAGGGCGAAGAAGAAGAGGAAACATTGATGGAGGAAGAAGACCCATCAGACGGCGATAGCTCTTCATCTGATGAAGATGAGGAGCTTAACTCAACAATTGTTGAGAATGGCAAGGAAACCGATGGCGAAGAATCGGTAGAAGAAGACGCTTTTACCTTGGTAAAAGCAAAAAAAAGGAAGAAGTCGGACTCACCCAGTCCGACAGACTTTACAACAAAAAAAACAACCGCCTTTTCAACAACAACAACCGCATCATCAACAACAACAACAAAAGCAGCACTAACATCAAGAGGAGCAACAACAACAAAAACACCATCAACCTCAAAGGCAACAATCAACCCCAGCATGGAAGCAACTAAGAGAGCATCTTTGATGCCTCCAATCATCTGTTTCGGCCTTAATGTTGCTGAATTAAGTAGACACACCAAGGGATTGGATGTGGTTTACAAAATTCACAACATTAATTCAAATAAATCTGTCATAACGACGAAAACAAGAGAAGGGCATGAACGCATAAGGGACTACTTAAAGACAAGGAAGTTCCAGTTTAACACATTTACCCCGAAAGAAGACCGCAAAAATCTTCTTGTGCTCAAAGGAATTCACTTCAGCTATGAACCTGAGGAAATCCATGAGGAACTCAAGACTGAAGGAATTCCAGTGATAAAAGTGAGCCCTTGCAAGAGCCGAACAGAGCGGAAATTCAACAACTTTGTTGTTGAAGTTGAAAAAGGAGCGGATCTACCCTCCATCTACAAAAAAACACTTCTTATGAACCAAAAGGTTCACTGGGAGAAATTGCAGAACCCAGGGATCACGCAGTGCAAAGACTGCCAAAAGTTTGGTCACGTCGCAAGTAATTGCGGGATGGCATACAAATGCGTGAAGTGTAACAACAAACACGAACCCGGAAAGTGTTCAAGAACAGCGAAGGACGAGGAGGTTTTTTGCACCAACTGCCAGAAGAGCGGACACCCGGCAAACTACCGGGGTTGCCCGAAGTACAAAGAGCGGGTAGCGGAAAAAAATAAAATGGCACAAAAAAAGAAGGAGCAACACAAATTCGCACAGGAATCAGTTGCGAAAGGACTAAAACCCGGAATAAGTTTTGCCAATATGGCAGCTATGGGAAGTAAACAGGAAAACCCACAACCACGAGCAGCAAAAATTACAAAGCCGGTACAACAAAGGACTCCAACAGCCCACACAACAAACCCAACAACGAAGTTCAATATCTTCAGTGACGCTGAGAGATTATTCGGGACGGATCTACTAACCTTGATCCAAAAAGCCAAGAAGGTAGTACCTAGTAACTACGGAAGCCTAGACGATAAGGCGAAGACCATGGTATTGGGACAACTGATATGCGAACTATGCATACAATAAATAGGCTGAGTATATTTTCATATAATGTAAATTCCATTTACTCTATAGCTAGAAGGATTTCTTTGAACTTGTTCCTCAAGTCAAAGAAACCTGATATTATTTTCTTACAGGAAACAAATTTGACAGCAAGAAACCGCTACAGCCCTGAAGAGTTCATCACGTACAGAGAAGACAAAATAACTGGAGGACGAGGAACGGCCATCTTAACAAGGAACAACTTTAAAGGAGAAAAATACAAAATTACTGGATTGACTAGGATGGAGACAACCGCTGTCATCATCAAGGTGTCTGAAGACGAAACGCTACTGGCCATTTCAGTTTACCTTCACGGTAACAATTCTAAGGAAAACATTAACAAAAATCTCCTTATCATTAACGCAGAAGCCAGGCGTCACACCTACTGCGTTATTGGTGGCGACTTCAACGCTAGGCACACCATGTGGCTAGACGACACTTGCTCAACGCAGGGTACCAATATAGTGAACTGGCTCCTCCACAATTCCTATCAGCACTCATTTGTGACTGTCTCGCAATCCCAACCAACATTCCCACGCACTCCCTCAATGTTGGATTTCTTTTTGGTTAGTTCAAACCTTATAAATATCCTGCCAGAATTTTGCAACTATAGTTGTCTAGCACATTTAAGTGACTCTGACCACATGGCAATTGAACTTAAGATTCGTCTTTTTAGAAGGATAATGACTACACGTCCAACTCCAATCCTTCACACCAACTACAAACGAATCGATTGGAGAAAATTTTCCGCAGACATTGAGAGTAATCTCACAAACTGTACGGACATATCAAATCTCTCCAACAACGAGATTGACAATGTTATCAGCCACTTTAATGATACTGTTCACAGAGCTGTCGACATTCAAAGGAAACCAGTAACCAGTAAGGACAAATACGCAAACTTGCCGCAACACATCCAAGCAATATACGCTCAGAGACAAAGACTAAGGAAGAAGCTACAAAGGATCTTGCAACGAACCTGGAACACAGTGAACGAGGAGTACCGAAGTGTCCAATCGCAGCTAAACTGTATCAACGTGATGTTCAAGCAAGCAGTCAAACACCACACGGATGAAGAGCTCCAGAGTCAACTGGAAAAAATAAAACCAGGACCGGACACTTTCAAGAAAATTAATTCGATAGTCGGAAAATCGAATAATTTACCGGACATTCTGCGGAATGGAGACCAAGAGGTAACCACGCCAATGGAGAAGGCAGAAGCTTTTGCAAGCCATTTTGAGCAAAACTTCACGGAAAGACCACCAGTGCACCTTCCTGAATTCCTAGCAGAGGTCAACGAAAAGGTCGAAGAACTCTCAAACGACCATAGCAGCATCACAACATTTAGCAGTGATAATACGGCAACATTCCCCAACAACAACGATATTTTCACCAATGCAGGAGAAGTAGAGGAGCTGCTTTTGAGTGTAAACTCAAAAAAATCAGCTGGTCCTGATCGTATCTCCAACTTTTTATTAAAAAAGTTGCCGAACGTTGCGATCCTACTACTCACCATCATCTTCAACAACTGTATAAACAACGGATATTTTCCCACCTCGTGGAAAATAGGTAAAGTTGTTCCAGTTCCAAAGAAGATCAACAGAACGTGCATCGAAGGATATCGGCCAATATCACTGCTCTGCTGTGTAGGAAAGGTCCAAGAGTCGGTACTGCTCAAACAAATAAACAAAGTTTGCCACTTAAAGCAGATAATTCCGGACCAACAATATGGATTCAGAGAAAAGCACTCAACAATTCATCCACTGCTTAAACTTCACCATGACATCACCGCGGGACTTAACAAAAAGGAGACAGTTGTTGCCTGTTTGTTGGACATCGAGAAGGCATTCGACAGTGTCTGGATCAACGGCCTCATTTACAAGCTGCTGAAAATGGAATTTCCCAGACATTTGGTAAGAATAATCCTCAGTTCACTAACAAATAGGTTCTTTTTTGTTCAGATCTTTGATGCTTCTTCATCCATGAAGCCTCTAAGAGGGGGTGTCCAGCAAGGAGGAAGAACAGCACCAGCGCTGTTCAACATCTATACGGCAGATCAGCCAGAGAACGATCCTCAAACAAAAACCCTATTATATGCGGACGACTCCATAACATACGCAGCATCACTTTCACCAACCATAGCAGCAAGAAGGATCCAGGACCACATAAGGAAGCTCTTTGACTACTACTTAAAGTGGGGACTCAAAGTCAACAGCAACAAAACAGAACTCATCTGTTTCAGGACACCAACGACGGCAACCAGAGGAAGACGAAAATTTGCAGCACGTTGTCGCAACATCAAATTAATCCTCCCGGACAACACACAAATTGTGCCACAAGACACGACAAAATACCTGGGAATCAACTTCAGCGAGCGGCTCAGATTTAACGCCCATGCCAACAACGTGATGAAGAAGGCCAACTTTGCTCTACATCTTGTGAACCCACTGCTGAGAAAGAGGAACGGGTTAAGCAAGAAAACCAAACTACTGGTCTACAAGCAGCTCATAAGACCAGTAATAACTTATGGCTGCCCAATATGGTTCACGGTGTCACCAACAACCATGAAGAAAATCAGACTCATGGAAAGAAGGATACTTCGGTCCTGTACAGGACTCTGGCGAAAACCGGACACGCTGAAATACTTCAGCAACACTAAGCTGTATGAAGATGCTGGCATAACGCCAATCGATCTATACATGCTACAGCTTTCCGGAAGGATACTGGACAAACTAAAGGACCATCCAAACCGAGACATCAGGAACATCAGCCAGCAGACCTTAGAGCCAGCGCTGAGGTACCTCAGCCCAAGAGCGATCATCGACGAGAGATTCGAGGACATCGTAAACTGCTACGAGACTTCGTTTTACGAAAAAGCTGACAGCCGATATTACAGAGGTTAGGACCCTGTAATTAGTTTTATAGTTATAAATTTTTTAAAAAAAATTCTTAAACAAAAATTTTCAAAATGTTTGAAAAATTGCATATAGTCACCTAAAAGATTAAGTCGCCATTGTTATACGTTTTTGTAAAAAAAAAAATATTATGTATAAAATACCAAATGAAATAAGTCGGGCCCTTATTGTTGAGCCGACAAAACCTTACCTTAGTTATAAGTCTAATTTTAAGTCACGATTGTAAATATTTTTGGACGATAAATAAAAAAAAATCTTAATCTAAAAAAAATTAAGCAGTTTTCTTGTAAAATTTTTGTGAATTTGTATTCAGTTTGAATCAAAAATTAATATAAGAAGCACAGTTCATCTAGAATACGACTTTGAAAAAAAATCTTTTTTTCGAAATTCTCAAAGGGGGGAGCGGCGGACAAAAAATATGATTTTTTTTCGATATCTTCGGATTTCCCCAAAATGCTTGTAATTCGATTCAGACGTTCTCCAATAATACTTTTAATGAAACTCCGGCTTCAAAATCGTGCTTCTTGCTCATTTAAACAAACATTTCGCTTAATTAATAGGAGAAAATAAAACGTTGATTTTTTTTTTCTTACATCATCTCTTTTTACATAATTTTGTTGCAAATATTGAACTCCAAAATATCAGGAAACAGTGACCAAATGCTTAACTTAGTACCTAGACAGCATTATATGTAATAAAACAGTTCTTTTCTGGTAGGAAAAAAGATTCGGGAACAGATACGTATTCGATTTCAAGAGTGGAAAAATATTTCGAAAAAGTAAGCATTTTCTATATTTAAAATTCGAACATTTTTTGCATTAAGCAGTTTTCTTGTAAAATTTTTGTGAATTTGTATTCAGTTTGAATCAAAAATTAATATAAGAAGCACAGTTCATCTAGAATACGACTTTGAAAAAAAAATCATTTTTTCGAAATTCTCAAAGGGGGGAGCGGCGGCGAAAAAATATGATTTTTTTTCGATATCTTCGGATTTCCCCAAAATGCTTTTAGTTCGATTCAGACGTTCTCCAATAATACTTTTAATGAAACTCCGGCTCCAAAATCGTGCTTCTTGCTCATTTAAACAAACATTTCGCTTAATTAGTAGGAGAAAATCAAACGTTGATTTTTTTTTCTTACATCATCTCTTTTTACATAATTTTGTTGCAAATATTGAACTCCAAAATATCAGGAAACAGTGACCAAATGCTTAACTTAGTACCTAGACAGCAATATATGTAATAAAACAGTTCTTTTCTGGTAGGAAAAAAGATTCGGGAACAGATACGTATTCGATTTCAAGAGTGGAAAAATATTTCGAAAAAGTAAGCATTTTCTATATTTAAAATTCGAATATTTTTTGCATTAAGCAGTTTTCTTGTAAAATTTTTGTGAATTTGTATTCAGTTTGAATCAAAAATTAATATAAGAAGCACAGTTCATCTAGAATACGACTTTGAAAAAAAATCATTTTTTCGAAATTCTCAAAGGGGGGAGCGGCGGCGAAAAAATATGATTTTTTTCGATATCTTCGGATTTCCTCAAAATGCTTGTAATTCGATTCAGACGTTCTCCAATAATACTTTTAATGAAACTCCGGCTTCAAAATCGTGCTTCTTGCTCATTTAAACAAACATTTCGCTTAATTAATAGGAGAAAATAAAACGTTGATTTTTTTTTCTTACATCATCTCTTTTTACATAATTTTGTTGCAAATATTGAACTCCAAAATATCAGGAAACAGTGACCAAATGCTTAACTTAGTACCTAGACAGCATTATATGTAATAAAACAGTTCTTTTCTGGTAGGAAAAAAGATTCGGGAACAGATACGTATTCGATTTCAAGAGTGGAAAAATATTTCGAAAAAGTAAGCATTTTCTATATTTAAAATTCGAATATTTTTTGCATTAAGCAGATTTCTTGTAAAATTTTTGTGAATTTGTATTCAGTTTGAATCAAAAATTAATATAAGAAGCACAGTTCATCTAGAATACGACTTTGAAAAAAAAATCATTTTTTCGAAATTCTCAAAGGGGGGAGCGGCGGACAAAAAATATGATTTTTTTTCGATATCTTCGGATTTCCCCAAAATGCTTGTAATTCGATTCAGACGTTCTCCAATAATACTTTTAATGAAACTCCGGCTTCAAAATCGTGCTTCTTGCTCATTTAAACAAACATTTCGCTTAATTAATAGGAGAAAATAAAACGTTGATTTTTTTTTCTTACATCATCTCTTTTTACATAATTTTGTTGCAAATATTGAACTCCAAAATATCCAGAAACAGTGACCAAATGCTTAACTTAGTACCTAGACAGCATTATATGTAATAAAACAGTTCTTTTCTGGTAGGAAAAAAGATTCGGGAACAGATACGTATTCGATTTCAAGAGTGGAAAAATATTTCGAAAAAGTAAGCACTTTCTATATTTAAAATTCGAATATTTTTTGCATTAAGCAGTTTTCTTGTAAAATTTTTGTGAATTTGTATTCAGTTTGAATCAAAAATTAATATAAGAAGCACAGTTCATCTAGAATACGACTTTGAAAAAAAATCATTTTTTCGAAATTCTCAAAGGGGGGAGCGGCGGCGAAAAAATATGATTTTTTTTCGATATCTTCGGATTTCCCCAAAATGCTTGTTATTCGATTCAGACGTTCTTCAATAATACTTTTAATGAAACTCCGGCTTCAAAATCGTGCTTCTTGCTCATTTAAACAAACATTTCGCTTAATTAATAGGAGAAAATCAAACGTTGATTTTTTTTTCTTACATCATCTCTTTTTACATAATTTTGTTGCAAATATTGAACTCCAAAATATCAGGAAACAGTGACCAAATGCTTAACTTAGTACCTAGACAGCATTATATGTAATAAAACAGTTCTTTTCTGGTAGGAGAAAAGATTCGGGAACAGATACGTATTCGATTTCAAGAGTGGAAAAATATTTCGAAAAAGTAAGCATTTTCTATATTTAAAATTCGAATATTTTTTGCATTAAGCAGTTTTCTTGTAAAATTTTTGTGAATTTGTATTCAGTTTGAATCAAAAATTAATATAAGAAGCACAGTTCATCTAGAATACGACTTTGAAAAAAAATCATTTTTTCGAAATCCTCAAAGGGGGGGAGCGGCGGACAAAAAATATTATTTTTTTTCGATATCTTCGGATTTCCCCAAAATGCTTGTAATTCGATTCAGACGTTCTCCAATAATACTTTTAATGAAACTCCGGCTTCAAAATCGTGCTTCTTGCTCATTTAAACAAACATTTCGCTTAATTAATAGGAGAAAATCAAACGTTGATTTTTTTTTCTTACATCATCTCTTTTTACATAATTTTGTTGCAAATATTGAACTCCAAAATATCAGGAAACAGTGACCAAATGCTTAACTTAGTACCTAGACAGCATTATATGTAATAAAACAGTTCTTTTCTGGTAGGAAAAAAGATTCGGGAACAGATACGTATTCGATTTCAAGAGTGGAAAAATATTTCGAAAAAGTAAGCACTTTCTATATTTAAAATTCGAATATATTTTGCATTAAGCAGATTTCTTGTAAAATTTTTGTGAATTTGTATACAGTTTGAATCAAAAATTAATATAAGAAGCACAGTTCATCTAGAATATGACTTTGAAAAAAAATCATTTTTTCGAAATTTTCAAAGGGGGAGCGGCGGCGAAAAAATATGATTTTTTTTCGATATCTTCGGATTTCCCCAAAATGCTTGTAATTCGATTCAGACGTTCTCCAATAATACTTTTAATGAAACTCCGGCTTCAAAATCGTGCTTCTTGCTCATTTAAACAAACATTTCGCTTAATTGATAGTAGAAAATAAAACGTTGATTTTTTTTTCTTACATCATCTCTTTTTACATAATTTTGTTGCAAATATTGAACTCCAAAATATCAGGAAACAGTGACCAAATGCTTAACTTAGTACCTAGACAGCATTATATGTAATAAAACAGTTCTTTTCTGTTAGGAAAAAAGATTCGGGAACATATACGTATTCGATTTTAAGAGTGGAAAAATATTTCGAAAAAGTAAGCATTTTCTATATTTAAAATTCGAATATTTTTTGCATTAAGCAGTTTTCTTGTAAAATTTTTGTGAATTTGTATTCAGTTTGAAGCAAAAATTAATATAAGAAGCACAGTTCATCTAGAATACGACTTTGAAAAAAAAATCATTTTTTCGAAATTCTCAAAGGGGGGAGCGGCGGACAAAAAATATGATTTTTTTTCGATATCTTCGGATTTCCCCAAAATGCTTGTTATTCGATTCAGACGTTCTCCAATAATACTTTTAATGAAACTCCGGCTTCAAAATCGTGCTCCTTGCTCATTTAAACAAACATTTCGCTTAATTAATAGGAGAAAATAAAACGTTGATTTTTTTTTCTTACATCATCTCTTTTTACATAATTTTGTTGCAAATATTGAACTCCAAAATATCAGGAAACAGTGACCAAATGCTTAACTTAGTACCTAGATAGCATTATATGTAATAAAACAGTTCTTTTCTGATAGGAAAAAAGATTCGGGAACAGATACGTATTCGATTTCAAGAGTGGAAAAATATTTCGAAAAAGTAAGCACTTTCTATATTTAAAATTCGAATATTTTTTGCATTAAGCAGTTTTCTTGTAAAATTTTTGTGAATTTGTATTCAGTTTGAATCAAAAATTAATATAAAAAGCACAGTTCATCTAGAATACGACTTTGAAAAAAAATCATTTTTTCGAAATTCTCAAAGGGGGGAGCGGCGGCGAAAAAATATGATTTTTTTTCGATATCTTCGGATTTCCCCAAAATGCTTGTAATTCGATTCAGACGTTCTCCAATAATACTTTTAATGAAACTCCTGCTTCAAAATCGTGCTTCTTGCTCATTTAAACAAACATTTCGCTTAATTAATAGGAGAAAATCAAACGTTGATTTTTTTTTTCTTACATCATCTCTTTTAACATAATTTTGTTGAAAATATTGAACTCCAAAATATCAGGAAACAGTGACCAAATGCTTAACTTAGTACCTAGACAGCATTATATGTAATAAAACAGTTCTTTTCTGGTAGGAAAAAAGATTCGGGAACAGATACGTATTCGATTTCAAGAGTGGAAAAATATTTCGAAAAAGTAAGCACTTTCTATATTTAAAATTCGAATATTTTTTGCATTAAGCAGATTTCTTGTAAAATTTTTGTGAATTTGTATTCAGTTTGAATCAAAAATTAATATAAGAAGCACAGTTCATCTAGAATACGACTTTGAAAAAAAATCATTTTTTCGAAATTCTCAAAGGGGGGAGCGGCGGCGAAAAAATATGATTTTTTTTCGATATCTTCGGATTTCCCCAAAATGCTTGTAATTCGATTCAGACGTTCACCAATAATACTTTTAATGAAACTCCGGCTTCAAAATCGTGCTTCTTGCTCATTTAAACAAACATTTCGCTTAATTAATAGGAGAAAATAAAACGTTGATTTTTTTTTCTTACATCATCTCTTTTTACATAATTTTGTTGCAAATATTGAACTCCAAAATATCAGGAAACAGTGACCAAATGCTTAACTTAGTACCTAGACAGCATTATATGTAATAAAACAGTTCTTTTCTGGTAAGAAAAAAGATTCGGGAACAGATACGTATTCGATTTCAAGAGTGGAAAAATATTTCGAAAAAGTAAGCACTTTCTATATTTAAAATTCGAATATTTTTTGCATTAAGCAGTTTTCTTGTAAAATTTTTGTGAATTTGTATTCAGTTAGAATCAAAAATTAATATAAGAAGCACAGTTCATCTAGAATACGACTTTGAAAAAAAATCATTTTTTCGAAATTCTCAAAGGGGGGAGCGGCGGCGAAAAAATATGATTTTTTTTTCGATATCTTCGGATTTCCCCAAAATGCTTGTAATTCGATTCAGAGGTTCTCCAATAATACTTTTAATGAAACTCCGGCTTCAAAATCGTGCTTCTTGCTCATTTAAACAAACATTTCGCTTAATTAATAGGAGAAAATCAAACGTTGATTTTTTTTTCTTACATCATCTCTTTTAACATAATTTTGTTGAAAATATTGAACTCCAAAAGTTCAGAAAACAGTGTCCAAATGCTTAACTTAGTACCTAGACAGCATTATATGTAATAAAACAGTTCTTTCTGGTAGGAAAAAAGATTCGGGAACAGATACGTATTCGATTTCAAGAGTGGAAAAATATTTCGAAAAAGTAAGCACTTTCTATATTTAAAATTCGAATATTTTTTGCATTAAGCAGTTTTCTTGTAAAATTTTTGTGAATTTGTATTCAGTTTGAATCAAAAATTAATATAAGAAGCACAGTTCATCTAGAATACGACTTTGAAAAAAAATCATTTTTTCGAAATTCTCAAAGGGGGGAGCGGCGGCGAAAAAATATGATTTTTTTTCGATATCTTCGGATTTCCCCAAAATGCTTGTAATTCGATTCAGACGTTCTCCAATAATACTTTTAATGAAACTCCGGCTTCAAAATCGTGCTTCTTGCTCATTTAAACAAACATTTCGCTTAATTAATAGGAGAAAATAAAACGTTGATTTTTTTTTCTTACATCATCTCTTTTTACATAATTTTGTTGCAAATATTGAACTCCAAAATATCAGAAAACAGTGTCCAAATGCTTAACTTAGTACCTAGACAGCATTAAATGTAATAAGACAGTTCTTTTCTGGTAAGAAAAAAGATTCGGGAACAGATACGTATTCGATTTCAAGAGTGGAAAAATATTTCGAAAAAGTAAGCATTTTCTATATTTAAAATTCGAATATTTTTTGCATTAAGCAGTTTTCTTGTAAAATTTTTGTGAATTCGTATTCAGTTTGAATCAAAAATTAATATTATAAGCACAGTTCATCTAAAATATGACTTTGAAAAAAAATCATTTTTTCGAAATTTTCAAAGGGGGGAGCGGCGGCGAAAAAACATGATTTTTTTTCGATATCTTCGGATTTCCCCAAAATGCTTGTAATTCGATTCAGACGTTCTCCAATAATACTTTTAATGAAACTCCGGCTTCAAAATCGTGCTTCTTACTCATTTAAACAAACATTTCGCTTAATTAATAGGAGAAAATAAAACGTTGATTTCTTTTTCTTACATCATCTCTTTTTACATAATTTTGTTGCAAATATTGAACTCCAAAATATCAGGAAACAATGACCAAATGCTTAACTTAGTACCTAGACAGCATTATATGTAATAAAACAGTTCTTTTCTGGTAGGAAAAAAGATTCGGGAACAGATACGTATTCGATTTCAAGAGTGGAAAAATATTTCGAAAAAGTAAGCATTTTCTATATTTAAAATTCGAATATTTTTTGCATTAAGCAGTTTTCTTGTAAAATTTTTGTGAATTTGTATTCAGTTTGAATCAAAAATTAATATAAGAAGCACAGTTCATCTAGAATACGACTTTGAAAAAAAATCATTTTTTCGAAATTCTCAAAGGGGGGAGCGGCGGACAAAAAATATGATTTTTTTTCGATATCTTCGGATTTCCCCAAAATGCTTGTAATTCGATTCAGACGTTCTCCAATAATACTTTTAATGAAACTCCGGCCTCAAAATCGTGCTTCTTGCTCATTTAAACAAACATTTCGCTTAATTAATAGCAGAAAATCAAACGTTGATTTTTTTTTCTTACATCATCTCTTTTAACATAATTTTGTTGAAAATATTGAACTCCAAAAGTTCAGAAAACAGTGACCAAATGCTTAACTTAGTACCTAGACAGCATTATATGTAATAAAACAGTTCTTTTCTGGTAGGAAAAAAGATTCGGGAACAGATACGTATTCGATTTCAAGAGTGGAAAAATATTTCGAAAAAGTAAGCACTTTCTATATTTAAAATTCGAATATTTTTTTGCATTAAACAGATTTCTTGTAAAATTTTTGTGAATTTGTATTCAGTTTGAATCAAAAATTAATATAAGAAGCACAGTTCATTTAAAATATGACTTTGAAAAAAAAACATTTTTTCGAAATTCTCAAAGGGGGGAGCGGCGGCGAAAAAATATGATTTTTTTTCGATATCTTCAGATTTCCCCAAAATGCTTGTAATTCGATTCAGACGTTCTCCAATAATACTTTTAATGAAACTCCGGCTTCAAAATCGTGCTTCTTGCTCATTTAAACAAACATTTCGCTTAATTAATAGGAGAAAATCAAACGTTGATTTTTTTTTCTTACATCATCTCTTTTTACATAATTTTGTTGCAAATATTGAACTCCAAAATATCAGGAAACAGTGACCAAATGCTTAACTTAGTACCTAGACAGCATTATATGTAATAAAACAGTTCTGTTCTGGTAGGAAAAAAGATTCGGGAACAGATACGTATTCGATTTCAAGAGTGGAAAAATATTTCGAAAAAGTAAGCATTTTCTATATTTAAAATTCGAATATTTTTTGCATTAAGCAGTTTTCTTGTAAAATTTTTGTGAATTTGTATTCAGTTTGAATCAAAAATTAATATAAGAAGCACAGTTCATCTAGAATACGACTTTGAAAAAAAATCATTTTTTCGAAATTCTCAAAGGGGGGAGCGGCGGCGAAAAAATAGGATTTTTTTTCGATATCTTCGGATTTCCCCAAAATGCTTGTAATTCGATTCAGACGTTCTCCAATAATACTTTTAATGAAACTCCGGCTTCAAAATCGTGCTTCTTACTCATTTAAACAAACATTTCGCTTAATTAATAGGAGAAAATCAAACGTTGATTTTTTTTTCTTACATCATCTCTTTTAACATAATTTTGTTGAAAATATTGAACTCCAAAAGTTCAGAAAACAGTGTCCAAATGCTTAACTTAGTACCTAGACAGCATTATATGTAATAAAGCAGTTCTTTTCTGGTAGGAAAAAAGATTCGGGAACAGAAACGTATTCGATTTCAAGAGTGGAAAAATATTTCGAAAAAGTAAGCACTTTCTATATTTAAAATTCGAATATTTTTTGCATTAAGCAGTTTTCTTGTAAAATTTTTGTGAATTTGTATTCAGTTGAATCAAAAATTAATATAAGAAGCACAGTTCATCTAGAATACGACTTTGAAAAAAAATCATTTTTTCGAAATTCTCAAAGGGGGGAGCGGCGGCGAAAAAATATGATTTTTTTCGATATCTTCGGATTTCCCCAAAATGCTTGTAATTCGATTCAGACGTTCTCCAATAATACTTTTAATGAAACTCCGGCTTCAAACTCGTGCTTCTTGCTCATTTAAACAAACATTTCGCTTAATTAATAGGAGAAAATCAAACGTTGATTTTTTTTTCTTACATCATCTCTTTTTACATAATTTTGTTGCAAATATTGAACTCCAAAATATCAGGAAACAGTGACCAAATGCTTAACTTAGTACCAAGACAGCATTATATGTAATAAAACAGTTCTTTTCTGTTAGGAAAAAAGATTCGGGAACAGATACGTATTCGATTTCAAGAGTGGAAAAATATTTCGAAATAGTAAGCATTTTTTATATTTAAAATTCGAATATATTTTGCATTAAGCAGTTTTCTTGTAAAATTTTTGTGAATTTGAATTCAGTTTGAATCAAAAATTAATATAAGAAGCACAGTTCATCTAGAATACGACTTTGAAAAAAAATCATTTTTTCGAAATTCTCAAAGGGGGGAGCGGCGGCGAAAAAATATGATTTTTTTTCGATATCTTCGGATTTCCCCAAAATGCTTGTTATTCGATTCAGACGTTCTCCAATAATACTTTTAATGAAACTCCGGCTTCAAAATCGTGCTTCTTGCTCATTTAAACAAACATTTCGCTTAATTAATAGGAGAAAATAAAACGTTGATTTTTTTTTCTTACATCATCTCTTTTTACATAATTTAGTTGCAAATATTTAACTCCAAAATATCAGGAAACAGTGACCAAATGCTTAACTTAGTACCTAGACAGCATTATATGTAATAAAACAGTTCTTTTCTGGTAGGAAAAAAGATTCGGGAACAGATACGTATTCGATTTCAAGAGTGGAAAAATATTTCGAAAAAGTAAGCACTTTCTATTTTTAAAATTCGAATATTTTTTGCATAAAGCAGATTTCTTGTAAAATTTTTGTGAATTTGTATTCAGTTTGAATCAAAAATTAATATAAGAAGCACAGTTCATCTAAAATATGACTTTGAAAAAAAAACATTTTTTCGAAATTTTCAAAGGGGGGAGCGGCGGCGAAAAAATATGATTTTTTTTCGATATCTTCGGATTTCCCCAAAATGCTTGTAATTCGATTCAGACGTTCTCCAATAATACTTTTAATGAAACTCCGGCTTCAAAATCGTGCTTCTTGCTCATTTAAACAAACATTTCGCTTAATTAATAGGAGAAAATAAAACGTTGATTTTTTTTTCTTACATCATCTCTTTTTACATAATTTTGTTGCAAATATTGAACTCCAAAATATGAGAAAACAGTGTCCAAATGCTTAACTTAGTACCTAGACAGCATTATATGTAATAAGACAGTTCTTTTCTGGTAGGAAAAAAGATTCGGGAACAGATACGTATTCGATTTCAAGAGTGGAAAAATATTTCGAAAAAGTAAGCATTTTCTATATTTAAAATTCGAATATTTTTTGCATTAAGCAGTTTTCTTGTAAAATTTTTGTGAATTTGTATTCAGTTTGAATCAAAAATTAATATTATAAGCACAGTTCATCTAAAATATGACTTTGAAAAAAAATCATTTTTTCGAAATTTTCAAAGGGGGGAGCGGCGGCGAAAAAATATGATTTTTTTTTTCGATATCTTCGGATTTCCCCAAAATGCTTGTAATTCGATTCAGACGTTCTCCAATAATACTTTTAATGAAACTCCGGCTTCAAAATCGTGCTTCTTACTCATTTAAACAAACATTTCGCTTAATTAATAGGAGAAAATAAAACGTTGATTTTTTTTTCTTACATCATCTCTTTTTACATAATTTTGTTGCAAATATTGAACTCCAAAATATCAGGAAACAGTGACCAAATGCTTAACTTAGTACCTAGACAGCATTATATGTAATAAAACAGTTCTTTTCTGGTAGGAAAAAAGATTCGGGAACAGATACGTATTCGATTTCAAGAGTGGAAAAATATTTCGAAAAAGTAAGCATTTTCTATATTTAAAATTCGAATATTTTTTGCATTAAGCAGTTTTCTTGTAAAATTTTTGTGAATTTGTATTCAGTTTGAATCAAAAATTAATATAAGAAGCACAGTTCATATAGAATACGACTTTGAAAAAAAATCATTTTTTCGAAATTCTCAAAGGGGGGAGCGGCGGCGAAAAAATATGATTTTTTTTCGATATCTTCGGATTTCCCCAAAATGCTTGTAATTCGATTCAGACGTTCTCCAATAATACTTTTAATGAAACTCCGGCTTCAAATCGTGCTTCTTGCTCATTTAAACAAACATTTCGCTTAATTAATAGGAGAAAATCAAACGTTGATTTTTTTTCTTACATCATCTCTTTTAACATAATTTTGTTGAAAATATTGAACTCCAAAAGTTCAGAAAACAGTGACCAAATGCTTAACTTAGTACCTAGACAGCATTATATGTAATAAAACAGTTCTTTTCTGGTAGGAAAAAAGATTCGGGAACAGATACGTATTCGATTTCAAGAGTGGAAAAATATTTCGAAAAAGTAAGCACTTTCTATATTTAAAATTCGAATATTTTTTGCATTAAGCAGATTTCTTGTAAAATTTTTGTGAATTTGTATTCAGTTTGAATCAAAAATTAATATAAGAAGCACAGTTCATCTAAAATATGACTTTGAAAAAAAAACATTTTTTCGAAATTCTCAAAGGGGGGAGCGGCGGCGAAAAAATATGATTTTTTTTCGATATCTTCAGATTTCCCCAAAATGCTTGTAATTCGATTCAGACGTTCTCCAATAGTACTTTTAATGAAACTCCGGCTTCAAAATCGTGCTTCTTGCTCATTTAAACAAACATTTCGCTTAATTAATAGGAGAAAATCAAACGTTGATTTTTTTTTCTTACATCATCTCTTTTAACATAATTTTGTTGAAAATATTGAACTCCAAAATATCAGGAAACAGTGACCAAATGCTTAACTTAGTACCTAGACAGCATTATATGTAATAAAACAGTTCTTTTCTGGTAGGAAAAAAGATTCGGGAACAGATACGTATTCGATTTCAAGAGTGGAAAAATATTTCGAAAAAGTAAGCACTTTCTATATTTAAAATTCGAATATTTTTTGCATTAAGCAGTTTTCTTGTAAAATTTTTGTGGATTTGTATTCAGTTTGAATCAAAAATTAATATAAGAAGCACAGTTCATCTAGAATACGACTTTGAAAAAAAATCATTTTTTCGAAATTCTCAAAGGGGGGAGCGGCGGCGAAAAAATATGATTTTTTTTCGATATCTTCGGATTTCCCCAAAATGCTTGTAATTCGATTCAGACGTTCTCCAATAATACTTTTAATGAAACTCCGGCTTCAAAATCGTGCTTCTTACTCATTTAAACAAACATTTCGCTTAATTAATAGGAGAAAATCAAACGTTGATTTTTTTTTCTTACATCATCTCTTTTAACATAATTTTGTTGAAAATATTGAACTCCAAAAGTTCAGAAAACAGTGACCAAATGCTTAACTTAGTACCTAGACAGCAATATATGTAATAAAACAGTTCTTTTCTGGCAGGAAAAAAGATTCGGGAACAGATACGTATTCGATTTCAAGAGTGGAAAAATATTTCGAAAAAGTAAGCACTTTCTATATTTAAAATTCGAATATTTTTTGCATTAAGCAGTTTTCTTGTAAAATTTTTGTGAATTTGTATTCAGTTTGAATCAAAAATTAATATAAGAAGCACAGCTCATCAAGAATACGACTTTGAAAAAAAATCATTTTTTCGAAATTCTCAAAGGGGGGAGCGGCGGCGAAAAAATATGATTTTTTTTCGATATCTTCGGATTTCCCCAAAATGCTTGTAATTCGATTCAGACGTTCTCCAATAATACTTTTAATGAAACTCCGGCTTCAAAATCGTGCTTCTTACTCATTTAAACAAACATTTCGCTTAATTAATAGGAGAAAATCAAACGTTGATTTTTTTTTCTTACATCATCTCTTTTTACATAATTTTGTTGCAAATATTGAACTCCAAAATATCAGGAAACAGTGACCAAATGCTTAACTTAGTACCTAGACAGCATTATATGTAATAAAACAGTTCTTTTCTGGTAGGAAAAAAGATTCGGGAACAGATACGTATTCGATTTCAAGAGTGGAAAAATATTTCGAAAAAGTAAGCACTTTCTATATTTAAAATTCGAAAATTTTTTGCATTAAGCAGATTTCTTGTAAAATTTTTGTGAATTTGTATTCAGTTTGAGTCAAAAATTAATATAAGAAGCACAGTTCATCTAAAATATGACTTTGAAAAAAAATCATTTTTTCGAAATTCTCAAAGGGGGGAGCGGCGGACAAAAAATATGATTTTTTTTCGATATCTTCGGATTTCCCCAAAATGCTTGTAATTCGATTCAGACGTTCTCCAATAATACTTTTAATGAAACTCCGGCTTCAAAATCGTGCTTCTTGCTCATTTAAACAAACATTTCGCTTAATTAATAGGAGAAAATAAAACGTTGATTTTTTTTTCTTACATCATCTCTTTTTACATAATTTTGTTGCAAATATTGAACTCCAAAAGTTCAGAAAAAAGTGACCAAATGCTTAACTTAGTACCTAGACAGCATTATATGTAATAAAACAGTTCTTTTCTGGTAGGAAAAAAGATTCGGGAACAGATACGTATTCGATTTCAAGAGTGGAAAAATATTTCGAAAAAGTAAGCATTTTCTATATTTAAAATTCGAATATTTTTTGCATTAAGCAGTTTTCTTGTAAAATTTTTGTGAATTTGTATTCAGTTTGAATCAAAAATTAATATAAGAAGCACAGCTCATCTAGAATACGACTTTGAAACAAAATCATTTTTTCGAAATTCTCAAAGGGGGGAGCGGCGGACAAAAAATATGATTTTTTTTCGATATCTTCGGATTTCCCCAAAATGCTTGTAATTCGATTCAGACGTTCTCCAATAATACTTTTAATGAAACTCCGGCTTCAAAATCGTGCTTCTTGCTCATTTAAACAAACATTTCGCTTAATTAATAGGAGAAAATAAAACGTTGATTTTTTTTTCTTACATCATCTCTTTTTACATAATTTTGTTGCAAATATTGAACTCCAAAATATCAGGAAACAGTGACCAAATGCTTAACTTAGTACCTAGACAGCATTATATGTAATAAAACAGTTCTTTTCTGGTAGGAAAAAAGATTCGGGAACAGATACGTATTCGATTTCAAGAGTGGAAAAATATTTCGAAAAAGTAAGCATTTTCTATATTTAAAATTCGAATATTTTTTGCATTAAGCAGTTTTCTTGTAAAATTTTTGTGAATTTGTATTCAGTTTGAATCAAAAATTAATATAAGAAGCACAGTTCATATAGAATACGACTTTGAAAAAAAATCATTTTTTCGAAATTCTCAAAGGGGGGAGCGGCGGCGAAAAAATATGATTTTTTTTCGATATCTTCGGATTTCCCCAAAATGCTTGTAATTCGATTCAGACGTTCTCCAATAATACTTTTAATGAAACTCCGGCTTCAAAATCGTGCTTCTTGCTCATTTAAACAAACATATCGCTTAATTAATAGGAGAAAATCAAACGTTGATTTTTTTTCTTACATCATCTCTTTTAACATAATTTTGTTGAAAATATTGAACTCCAAAAGTTCAGAAAACAGTGACCAAATGCTTAACTTAGTACCTAGACAGCATTATATGTAATAAAACAGTTCTTTTCTGGTAGGAAAAAAGATTCGGGAACAGATACGTATTCGATTTCAAGAGTGGAAAAATACTTCGAAAAAGTAAGCACTTTCTATATTTAAAATTCGAATATTTTTTGCATTAAGCAGATTTCTTGTAAAATTTTTGTGAATTTGTATTCAGTTTGAATCAAAAATTAATATAAGAAGCACAGTTCATTAAATTATGACTTTGAAAAAAAAACATTTTTTCGAAATTCTCAAAGGGGGGAGCGGCGGCGAAAAAATATGATTTTTTTTCGATATCTTCAGATTTCCCAAAATGCTTGTAATTCGATTCAGACGTTCTCCAATAGTACTTTTAATGAAACTCCGGCTTCAAAATCGTGCTTCTTGCTCATTTAAACAAACATTTCGCTTAATTAATAGGAGAAAATCAAACGTTGATTTTTTTTTCTTACATCATCTCTTTTAACATAATTTTGTTGAAAATATTGAACTCCAAAATATCAGGAAACAGTGACCAAATGCTTAACTTAGTACCTAGACAGCATTATATGTAATAAAACAGTTCTTTTCTGGTAGGAAAAAAGATTCGGGAACAGATACGTATTCGATTTCAAGAGTGGAAAAATATTTCGAAAAAGTAAGCACTTTCTATATTTAAAATTCGAATATTTTTTGCATTAAGCAGTTTTCTTGTAAAATTTTTGTGAATTTGTATTCAGTTTGAATCAAAAATTAATATAAG
>CAUVXE010000129.1:0-33031 GCA_963555765.1 Orthonevra nobilis
CTTCTTATATTAATTTTTGATTCAAACTGAATACAAATTCACAAAAATTTTACAAGAAAACTGCTTAATGCAAAAAATATTCGAATTTTAAATATAGAAAATGCTTACTTTTTCGAAATATTTTTCCACTCTTGAAATCGAATACGTATCTGTTCCCGAATCTTTTTTCCTACCAGAAAAGAACTGTTTTATTACATATAATGCTGTCTAGGTACTAAGTTAAGCATTTGGTCACTGTTTCCTGATATTTTGGAGTTCAATATTTGCAACAAAATTATGTAAAAAGAGATGATGTAAGAAAAAAAAATCAACGTTTTATTTTCTCCTATTAATTAAGCGAAATGTTTGTTTAAATGAGCAAGAAGCACGATTTTGAAGCCGGAGTTTCATTAAAAGTATTATTGGAGAACGTCTGAATCGAATTACAAGCATTTTGGGGAAATCCGAAGATATCGAAAAAAATCATATATTTTCGCCGCCGCTCCCCCCTTTGAAAATTTCGAAAAAATGTTTTTTTTTTCAAAGTCATATTTTAGATGAACTGTGCTTCTTATATTAATTTTTGATTCAAACTGAATACAAATTCACAAAAATTTTACAAGAAATCTGCTTAATGCAAAAAATATTCGAATTTTAAATATAGAAAGTGCTTACTTTTTCGAAATATTTTTCCACTCTTGAAATCGAATACGTATCTGTTCCCGAATCTTTTTTCCTACCAGAAAAGAACTGTTTTATTACATATAATGCTGTTTAGGTACTAAGTTAAGCATTTGGTCACTGTTTCCTGATATTTTGGAGTTCAATATTTGCAACAAAATTATGTAAAAAGAGATGATGTAAGAAAAAAAAATCAACGTTTGATTTTCTCCTATTAATTAAGCGAAATGTTTGTTTAAATGAGCAAGAAGCACGATTTTGAAGCCGGAGTTTCATTAAAAGTATTATTGGAGAACGTCTGAATCGAATTACAAGCATTTTGGGGAAATCCGAAGATATCGAAAAAAAATCATATTTTTTCGCCGCCGCTCCCCCCTTTGAGAGTTTCGAAAAAATGATTTTTTTTCAAAGTCGTATTCTAGATGAACTGTGCTTCTTATATTAATTTTTGATTCAAACTGAATACAAATTCACAAAAATTTTACAAGAAAACTGCTTAATGCAAAAAATATTCGAATTTTAAATATAGAAAGTGCTTACTTTTTCGAAATATTTTTCCACTCTTGAAATCGAATACGTATCTGTTCCCGAATCTTTTTTCCTACCAGAAAAGAACTGTTTTGTTACATATAATGCTGTCTACGTACTAAGTTAAGCATTTGGTCACTGTTTCCTGATATTTTGGAGTTCAATATTTGCAACAAAATTATGTAAAAAGAGATGATGTAAGAAAAAAAAATCAACGTTTTATTTTCTCCTATTAATTAAGCGAAATGTTTGTTTAAATGAGCAAGAAGCACGATTTTGAAGCCGGAGTTTCATTAAAAGTATTATTGGAGAACGTCTGAATCGAATTACAAGCGTTTTGGGGAAATCCGAAGATATCGAAAAAAAATCATATTTTTTGTCCGCCGCTCCCCCCTTTGAGAATTTCGAAAAAATGATTTTTTTTTTTCAAAGTCATATTTTAGATGAACTGTGCTTCTTATATTAATTTTTGATTCAAACTGAATACAAATTCACAAAAATTTTACAAGAAATCTGCTTAATGCAAAAAATATTCGAATTTTAAATATAGAAAGTGCTTACTTTTTCGAAATATTTTTCCACTCTTGAAATCGAATACGTATGTGTTCCCGAATCTTTTTTCCTACCAGAAAAGAACTGTTTTATTACATATAATGCTGTCTAGGTACTAAGTTAAGCATTTGGTCACTGTTTCCTGATATTTTGGAGTTCAATATTTGCAACAAAATTATGTAAAAAGAGATGATGTAAGAAAAAAAAATCAACGTTTGATTTTCTCCTATTAATTAAGCGAAATGTTTGTTTAAATGAGCAAGAAGCACGATTTTGAAGCCGGAGTTTCATTAAAAGTATTATTGGAGAACGTCTGAATCGAATTACAAGCATTCTGGGGAAATCCGAAGATATCGAAAAAAAATCATATTTTTTCGCCGCCGCTCCCCCCTTTGAGAATTTCGAAAAAATGATTTTTTTTCAGAGTCGTATTCTAGATGAACTGTGCTTCTTATATTAATTTTTGATTCAAACTGAATACAAATTCACAAAAATTTTACAAGAAAACTGCTTAATGCAAAAAATATTCGAATTTTAAATATAGAAAATACTTACTTTTTCGAAATATTTTTCCACTCTTGAAATCGAATACGTATCTGTTCCCGAATCTTTTTTCCTACCAGAAAAGAACTGTTTTATTACATATAAAGCTGTCTAGGTACTAAGTTAAGCATTTGGTCACTGTTTCCTGATATTTTGGAGTTCAATATTTGCAACAAAATTATGTAAAAAGAGATGATGTAAGAAAAAAAAATCAACGTTTTATTTTCTCCTATTAATTAAGCGAAATGTTTGTTTAAATTAGTAAGAAGCACGATTTTGAAGCCGGAGTTTCATTAAAAGTATTATTGGAGAACGTCTGAATCGAATTACAAGCATTCTGGGGAAATCCGAAGATATCGAAAAAAAATCATATTTTTTCGCCGCCGCTCCCCCCTTTGAGAATTTCGAAAAAATGATTTTTTTTCAAAGTCGTATTCTAGATGAACTGTGCTTCTTATATTAATTTTTGATTCAAACTGAATACAAATTCACAAAAATTTTACAAGAAAACTGCTTAATGCAAAAAATATTCGAATTTTAAATATAGAAAATGCTTACTTTTTCGAAATATTTTTCCACTCTTGAAATCGAATACGTATCTGTTCCCGAATCTTTTTTCCTACCAGAAAAGAACTGTTTTATTACATATAATGCTGTCTAGGTACTAAGTTAAGCATTTGGTCACTGTTTCCTGATATTTCGGAGTTCAATATTTGCAACAAAATTATGTGAAAAGAGATGATGTAAGAAAAAAAAATCAACGTTTGATTTTCTCCTATTAATTAAGCGAAATGTTTGTTTAAATGAGCAAGAAGCACGATTTTGAAGCCGGAGTTTCATTAAAAGTATTATTGGAGAACGTCTGAATCGAATTACAAGCATTTTGGGGAAATCCGAAGATATCGAAAAAAAATCATATTTTTTCGCCGCCGCTCCCCCCTTTGAAAATTTCGAAAAAATAATTTTTTTTTCAAAGTCGTATTCTAGATGAACTGTGCTTATAATATTAATTTTTGATTCAAACTGAATACAAATTCACAAAAATTTTACAAGAAATCTACTTAATGCAAAAAATATTCGAATTTTAAATATAGAAAGTGCTTACTTTTTCGAAATATTTTTCCACTCTTGAAATCGAATACGTATCTGTTCCCGAATCTTTTTTCCTACCAGAAAAGAACTGTTTTATTACATATAATGCTGTCTAGGTACTAAGTTAAGCATTTGGTCACTGTTTCCTGATATTTTGGAGTTCAATATTTGCAACAAAATTATGTAAAAAGAGATGATGTAAGAAAAAAAAATCAACGTTTGATTTTCTCCTATTAATTAAGCGAAATGTTTGTTTAAATGAGCAAGAAGCACGATTTTGAAGCCGGAGTTTCATTAAAAGTATTATTGGAGAACGTCTGAATCGAATTACAAGCATTTTGGGGAAATCCGAAGATATCGAAAAAAAATCATATTTTTTCGCCGCCGCTCCCCCCTTTGAAAATTTCGAAAAAATGTTTTTTTTTCAAAGTCATATTTTAGATGAACTGTGCTTCTTATATTAATTTTTGATTCAAACTGAATACAAATTCACAAAAATTTTACAAGAAATCTGCTGAATGCAAAAAATATTCGAATTTTAAATATAGAAAGTGCTTACTTTTTCGGAATATTTTTCCACTCTTGAAATCGAATACGTATCTGTTCCCGAATCTTTTTTCCTACCAGAAAAGAACTGTTTTATTACATATAATGCTGTCTAGGTACTAAGTTAAGCATTTGGTCACTGTTTCCTGATATTTTGGAGTTCAATATTTGCAACAAAATTATGTAAAAAGAGATGATTTAAGAAAAAAAAATCAACGTTTTATTTTCTCCTGTTAATTAAGCGAAATGTTTGTTTAAATGAGCAAGAAGCACGATTTTGAAGCCGGAGTTTCATTAAAAGTATTATTGGAGAACGTCTGAATCGAATTACAAGCATTTTGGGGAAATCCGAAGATATCGAAAAAAAATCATATTTTTTCGCCGCCGCTCCCCCCTTTGAAAATTTCGAAAAAATGATTTTTTTTTTCAAAGTCGTATTCTAGATGAACTGTGCTTCTTATATTAATTTTTGATTCAAACTGAATACAATTTCACAAAAATTTTACAAGAAAACTGCTTAATGCAAAAAATATTCGAATTTTAAATATAGAAAGTGCTTACTTTTTCGAAATATTTTTCCACTCTTGAAATCGAATACGTATCTGTTCCCGAATCTTTTTTCCTACCAGAAAAGAACTGTTTTATTACATATAATGCTGTCTAGGTACTAAGTTAAGCATTTGGTCACTGTTTCCTGATATTTTGGAGTTCAATATTTGCAACAAAATTATGTAAAAAGAGATGATGTAAGAAAAAAAAATCAACGTTTTATTTTCTCCTATTAATTAAGCGAAATGTTTGTTTAAATGAGCAAGAAGCACGATTTTGAAGCCGGAGTTTCATTAAAAGTATTATTGGAGAACGTCTGAATCGAATTACAAGCATTTTGGGGAAATCCGAAGATATCGAAAAAAAATCATATTTTTTCGCCGCCGCTCCCCCCTTTGAGAATTTCGAAAAAATGATTTTTTTTCAAAGTCGTATTCTAGATGAACTGTGCTTCTTATATTAATTTTTGATTCAAACTGAATACAAATTCACAAAAATTTTACAAGAAATCTGCTTAAGCAAAAAATATTCGAATTTTAAATATAGAAAGTGCTTACTTTTTCGAAATATTTTTCCACTCTTGAAATCGAATACATATCTGTTCCCGAATCTTTTTTCCTACCAGAAAAGAACTGTTTTATTACATATAATGCTGTCTAGGTACTAAGTTAAGAATTTGGACACTGTTTTCTGAACTTTTGGAGTTCAATATTTGCAACAAAATTATGTAAAAAGAGATGATGTAAGAAAAAAAAATCAACGTTTTATTTTCTCCTATTAATTAAGCGAAATGTTTGTTTAAATGAGCAAGAAGCACGATTTTGAAGCCGGAGTTTCATTAAAAGTATTATTGGAGAACGTCTGAATCGAATTACAAGCATTTTGGGGAAATCCGAAGATATCGAAAAAAAATCATATTTTTTCGCCGCCGCTCCCCCCTTTGAAAATTTCGAAAAAATGATTTTTTTTTCAAAGTCGTATTCTAGATGAACTGTGCTTCTTATATTAATTTTTGATTCAAACTGAATACAAATTCACAAAAATTTTACAAGAAAACTGCTTAATGCAAAAAATATTGGAATTTTAAATATAGAAAATGCTTACTTTTTCGAAATATTTTTCCACTCTTGAAATCGAATACGTATCTGTTCCCGAATCTTTTTTCCTACCAGAAAAGAACTGTTTTATTACATATAATGCTGTTAAGGCACTAAGTTAAGCATTTGGTCACTGTTTCCTGATATTTTGGAGTTCAATATTTGCAACAAAATTATGTAAAAAGAGATGATGTAAGAAAAAAAATCAACGTTTGATTTTCTCCTATTAATTAAGCGAAATGTTTGTTTAAATGAGCAAGAAGCACGGTTTTGAAGCCGGAGTTTCATTAAAAGTATTATTGGAGAACGTCTGAATCGAATTACAAGCATTTTGGGGAAATCCGAAGATATCGAAAAAAAATCATATTTTTTCGCCGCCGCTCCCCCCTTTGAGAATTTCGAAAAAATGATTTTTTTTCAAAGTCGTATTCTAGATGAACTGTGCTTCTTATATTAATTTTTGATTCAAACTGAATACAAATTCACAAAAATTTTACAAGAAAACTGCTTAATGCAAAAAATATTGGAATTTTAAATATAGAAAATGCTTACTTTTTCGAAATATTTTTCCACTCTTGAAATCGAATACGTATCTGTTCCCGAATCTTTTTTCCTACCAGAAAAGAACTGTTTTATTACATATAATGCTGTCTAGGTACTAAGTTAAGCATTTGGTCACTGTTTCCTGATATTTTGGAGTTCAATATTTGCAACAAAATTATGTAAAAAGAGATGATGTAAGAAAAAAAAATCAACGTTTTATTTTCTCCTATTAATTAAGCGAAATGTTTGTTTAAATGAGCAAGAAGCACGATTTTGAAGCCGGAGTTTCATTAAAAGTATTATTGGAGAACGTCTGAATCGAATTACAAGCATTTTGGGGAAATCCGAAGATATCGAAAAAAATCATATATTTTCGCCGCCGCTCCCCCCTTTGAAAATTTCGAAAAAATGTTTTTTTTTTCAAAGTCATATTTTAGATGAACTGTGCTTCTTATATTAATTTTTGATTCAAACTGAATACAAATTCACAAAAATTTTACAAGAAATCTGCTTAATGCAAAAAATATTCGAATTTTAAATATAGAAAGTGCTTACTTTTTCGAAATATTTTTCCACTCTTGAAATCGAATACGTATCTGTTCCCGAATCTTTTTTCCTACCAGAAAAGAACTGTTTTATTACATATAATGCTGTCTAGGTACTAAGTTAAGCATTTGGTCACTGTTTCCTGATATTTTGGAGTTCAATATTTGCAACAAAATTATGTAAAAAGAGATGATGTAAGAAAAAAAAATCAACGTTTGATTTTCTCCTATTAATTAAGCGAAATGTTTGTTTAAATGAGCAAGAAGCACGATTTTGAAGCCGGAGTTTCATTAAAAGTTTTATTGGAGAACGTCTGAATCGAATTACAAGCATTTTGGGGAAATCCGAAGATATCGAAAAAAAATCATATTTTTTCGCCGGCGCTCCCCCCTTTGAGAGTTTCGAAAAATGATTTTTTTTCAAAGTCGTATTCTAGATGATCTGTGCTTCTTATATTAATTTTTGATTCAAACTGAATACAAATTCACAAAAATTTTACAAGAAAACTGCTTAATGCAAAAAATATTCGAGTTTTAAATATAGAAAGTGCTTACTTTTTCGAAATATTTTTCCACTCTTGAAATCGAATACGTATCTGTTCCCGAATCTTTTTTCCTACCAGAAAAGAACTGTTTTATTACATATAATGCTGTCTACGTACTAAGTTAAGCATTTGGTCACTGTTTCCTGATATTTTGGAGTTCAATATTTGCAACAAAATTATGTAAAAAGAGATGATGTAAGAAAAAAAAATCAACGTTTTATTTTCTCCTATTAATTAAGCGAAATGTTTGTTTAAATGAGCAAGAAGCACGATTTTGAAGCCGGAGTTTCATTAAAAGTATTATTGGAGAACGTCTGAATCGAATTACAAGCATTTTGCGGAAATCCGAAGATATCGAAAAAAAATCATATTTTTTGTCCGCCGCTCCCCCCTTTGAGAATTTCGAAAAAATGATTTTTTTTTCAAAGTCATATTTTAGATGAACTGTGCTTTTTATATTAATTTTTGATTCAAACTGAATACAAATTCACAAAAATTTTACAAGAAATCTGCTTAATGCAAAAAATATTCTAATTTTAAATATAGAAAGTGCTTACTTTTTCGAAATATTTTTCCACTCTTGAAATCGAATATGTATCTGTTCCCGAATCTTTTTTCCTACCAGAAAGAACTGTTTTATTACATATAATGCTGTCTAGGTACTAAGTTAAGCATTTGGACACTGTTTTCTGAACTTTTGGAGTTCAATATTTTCAACAAAATTATGTTAAAAGAGATTATGTAAGAAAAAAAAATCAACCTTTGATTTTCTCCTATTAATTAAGCGAAATGTTTGTTTAAATGAGCAAGAAGCACGATTTTGAAGCCGGAGTTTCATTAAAAGTATTATTGGAGAACGTCTGAATCGAATTACAAGCATTTTGGGGAAATCCGAAGATATCGAAAAAAAATCATATCTTTTCGCCGCCGCTCCCCCCTTTGAGAATTTCGAAGAAATTATTTTTCTTCAAAGTCGTATTCTAGATGAACTGTGCTTCTTATATTAATTTTTGATTCAAACTGAATACAAATTCACAAAAATTTTACAAGAAAACTGCTTAATGCAAAAAATATTCTAATTTTAAATATAGAAAATGCTTACTTTTTCGAAATATTTTTCCACTCTTGAAATCGAATACGTATCTGTTCCCGAATCTTTTTTCCCACCAGAAAAGAACTGTTTTATTACATATAATGCTGTCTAGGTACTAAGTTAAGCATTTGGTCACTGTTTCCTGATATTTTGGAGTTCAATATTTGCAACAAAATTATGTAAAAAGAGATGATGTAAGAAAAAAAAATCAACGTTTAAATGAGCAAGAAGCACGATTTTGAAGCCGGAGTTTCATTAAAAGTATAATTGGAGAACGTCTGAATCGAATTACAAGCATTTTGGGGAAATCCGAAGATATCGAAAAAAAATCATATTTTTTCGCCGCCGCTCCCCCCTTTGAAAATTTCGAAAAAATGATTTTTTTTCAAAGTCATATTTTAGATGAACTGTGCTTATAATATTAATATTTAATTCAAACTGAATACAAATTCACAAAAATTTTACAAGAAAACTGCTTAATGCAAAAAATATTCGAATTTTAAATATAGAAAATGCTTACTTTTTCGAAATATTTTTCCACTCTTGAAATCGAATACGTATCTGTTCCCGAATCTTTTTTCCTACCAGAAAAGAACTGTTTTATTACATATAATGCTGTCTAGGTACTAAGTTAAGCATTTGGACACTGTTTTCTGAACTTTTGGAGTTCAATATTTGCAACAAAATTATGTAAAAAGAGATGATGTAAGAAAAAAAATCAACGTTTGATTTTCTCCTATTAATTAAGCGAAATGTTTGTTTAAATGAGTAAGAAGCACGATTTTGAAGCCGGAGTTTCATTAAAAGTATTATTGGAGAACGTCTGAATCAAATTACAAGCATTTTGGGGAAATCCGAAGATATCGAAAAAAAATCATATTTTTTCGCCGCCGCTCCCCCCTTTGAGAATTTTGAAAAAATGATTTTTTTTTCAAAGTCGTATTCTAGATGAACTGTGCTTCTTATATTAATTTTTGATTCAAACTGAATACAAATTCACAAAAATTTTACAAGAAATCTGCTTAATGCAAAAAATATTCGAATTTTAAATATAGAAAGTGCTTACTTTTTCGAAATATTTTTCCACTCTTGAAATCGAATACGTATCTGTTCCCGAATCTTTTTTCCTACCAGAAAAGAACTGTTTTATTACATATAATGCTGTCTAGGTACTAAGTTAAGCATTTGGTCACTGTTTCCTGATATTTTGGAGTTCAATATTTGCAACAAAATTATGTAAAAAGAGATGATGTAAGAAAAAAAAATCAACGTTTTATTTTCTCCTATTAATTAAGCGAAATGTTTGTTTAAATGAGCAAGAAGCACGATTTTGAAGCCGGAGTTTCATTAAAAGTATTATTGGAGAACGTCTGAATCGAATTACAAGCATTTTGGGGAAATCCGAAGATATCGAAAAAAAATCATATTTTTTCGCCGCCGCTCCCCCCTTTGAGAATTTCGAAAAAATGATTTTTTTTCAAAGTCGTATTCTAGATGAACTGTGCTTCTTATATTAATTTTTGATTCAAACTGAATACAAATTCACAAAAATTTTACAAGAAATCTGCTTAAGCAAAAAATATTCGAATTTTAAATATAGAAAGTGCTTACTTTTTCGAAATATTTTTCCACTCTTGAAATCGAATACATATCTGTTCCCGAATCTTTTTTCCTACCAGAAAAGAACTGTTTTATTACATATAATGCTGTCTAGGTACTAAGTTAAGAATTTGGACACTGTTTTCTGAACTTTTGGAGTTCAATATTTGCAACAAAATTATGTAAAAAGAGATGATGTAAGAAAAAAAAATCAACGTTTTATTTTCTCCTATTAATTAAGCGAAATGTTTGTTTAAATGAGCAAGAAGCACGATTTTGAAGCCGGAGTTTCATTAAAAGTATTATTGGAGAACGTCTGAATCGAATTACAAGCATTTTGGGGAAATCCGAAGATATCGAAAAAAAATCATATTTTTTCGCCGCCGCTCCCCCCTTTGAAAATTTCGAAAAAATGATTTTTTTTTCAAAGTCGTATTCTAGATGAACTGTGCTTCTTATATTAATTTTTGATTCAAACTGAATACAAATTCACAAAAATTTTACAAGAAAACTGCTTAATGCAAAAAATATTGGAATTTTAAATATAGAAAATGCTTACTTTTTCGAAATATTTTTCCACTCTTGAAATCGAATACGTATCTGTTCCCGAATCTTTTTTCCTACCAGAAAAGAACTGTTTTATTACATATAATGCTGTTAAGGCACTAAGTTAAGCATTTGGTCACTGTTTCCTGATATTTTGGAGTTCAATATTTGCAACAAAATTATGTAAAAAGAGATGATGTAAGAAAAAAAATCAACGTTTGATTTTCTCCTATTAATTAAGCGAAATGTTTGTTTAAATGAGCAAGAAGCACGGTTTTGAAGCCGGAGTTTCATTAAAAGTATTATTGGAGAACGTCTGAATCGAATTACAAGCATTTTGGGGAAATCCGAAGATATCGAAAAAAAATCATATTTTTTCGCCGCCGCTCCCCCCTTTGAGAATTTCGAAAAAATGATTTTTTTTCAAAGTCGTATTCTAGATGAACTGTGCTTCTTATATTAATTTTTGATTCAAACTGAATACAAATTCACAAAAATTTTACAAGAAAACTGCTTAATGCAAAAAATATTGGAATTTTAAATATAGAAAATGCTTACTTTTTCGAAATATTTTTCCACTCTTGAAATCGAATACGTATCTGTTCCCGAATCTTTTTTCCTACCAGAAAAGAACTGTTTTATTACATATAATGCTGTCTAGGTACTAAGTTAAGCATTTGGTCACTGTTTCCTGATATTTTGGAGTTCAATATTTGCAACAAAATTATGTAAAAAGAGATGATGTAAGAAAAAAAAATCAACGTTTTATTTTCTCCTATTAATTAAGCGAAATGTTTGTTTAAATGAGCAAGAAGCACGATTTTGAAGCCGGAGTTTCATTAAAAGTATTATTGGAGAACGTCTGAATCGAATTACAAGCATTTTGGGGAAATCCGAAGATATCGAAAAAAATCATATATTTTCGCCGCCGCTCCCCCCTTTGAAAATTTCGAAAAAATGTTTTTTTTTTCAAAGTCATATTTTAGATGAACTGTGCTTCTTATATTAATTTTTGATTCAAACTGAATACAAATTCACAAAAATTTTACAAGAAATCTGCTTAATGCAAAAAATATTCGAATTTTAAATATAGAAAGTGCTTACTTTTTCGAAATATTTTTCCACTCTTGAAATCGAATACGTATCTGTTCCCGAATCTTTTTTCCTACCAGAAAAGAACTGTTTTATTACATATAATGCTGTCTAGGTACTAAGTTAAGCATTTGGTCACTGTTTCCTGATATTTTGGAGTTCAATATTTGCAACAAAATTATGTAAAAAGAGATGATGTAAGAAAAAAAAATCAACGTTTGATTTTCTCCTATTAATTAAGCGAAATGTTTGTTTAAATGAGCAAGAAGCACGATTTTGAAGCCGGAGTTTCATTAAAAGTTTTATTGGAGAACGTCTGAATCGAATTACAAGCATTTTGGGGAAATCCGAAGATATCGAAAAAAAATCATATTTTTTCGCCGGCGCTCCCCCCTTTGAGAGTTTCGAAAAAATGATTTTTTTTCAAAGTCGTATTCTAGATGATCTGTGCTTCTTATATTAATTTTTGATTCAAACTGAATACAAATTCACAAAAATTTTACAAGAAAACTGCTTAATGCAAAAAATATTCGAGTTTTAAATATAGAAAGTGCTTACTTTTTCGAAATATTTTTCCACTCTTGAAATCGAATACGTATCTGTTCCCGAATCTTTTTTCCTACCAGAAAAGAACTGTTTTATTACATATAATGCTGTCTACGTACTAAGTTAAGCATTTGGTCACTGTTTCCTGATATTTTGGAGTTCAATATTTGCAACAAAATTATGTAAAAAGAGATGATGTAAGAAAAAAAAATCAACGTTTTATTTTCTCCTATTAATTAAGCGAAATGTTTGTTTAAATGAGCAAGAAGCACGATTTTGAAGCCGGAGTTTCATTAAAAGTATTATTGGAGAACGTCTGAATCGAATTACAAGCATTTTGCGGAAATCCGAAGATATCGAAAAAAAATCATATTTTTTGTCCGCCGCTCCCCCCTTTGAGAATTTCGAAAAAATGATTTTTTTTTCAAAGTCATATTTTAGATGAACTGTGCTTTTTATATTAATTTTTGATTCAAACTGAATACAAATTCACAAAAATTTTACAAGAAATCTGCTTAATGCAAAAAATATTCTAATTTTAAATATAGAAAGTGCTTACTTTTTCGAAATATTTTTCCACTCTTGAAATCGAATATGTATCTGTTCCCGAATCTTTTTTCCTACCAGAAAGAACTGTTTTATTACATATAATGCTGTCTAGGTACTAAGTTAAGCATTTGGACACTGTTTTCTGAACTTTTGGAGTTCAATATTTTCAACAAAATTATGTTAAAAGAGATTATGTAAGAAAAAAAAATCAACCTTTGATTTTCTCCTATTAATTAAGCGAAATGTTTGTTTAAATGAGCAAGAAGCACGATTTTGAAGCCGGAGTTTCATTAAAAGTATTATTGGAGAACGTCTGAATCGAATTACAAGCATTTTGGGGAAATCCGAAGATATCGAAAAAAAATCATATCTTTTCGCCGCCGCTCCCCCCTTTGAGAATTTCGAAGAAATTATTTTTCTTCAAAGTCGTATTCTAGATGAACTGTGCTTCTTATATTAATTTTTGATTCAAACTGAATACAAATTCACAAAAATTTTACAAGAAAACTGCTTAATGCAAAAAATATTCTAATTTTAAATATAGAAAATGCTTACTTTTTCGAAATATTTTTCCACTCTTGAAATCGAATACGTATCTGTTCCCGAATCTTTTTTCCCACCAGAAAAGAACTGTTTTATTACATATAATGCTGTCTAGGTACTAAGTTAAGCATTTGGTCACTGTTTCCTGATATTTTGGAGTTCAATATTTGCAACAAAATTATGTAAAAAGAGATGATGTAAGAAAAAAAAATCAACGTTTAAATGAGCAAGAAGCACGATTTTGAAGCCGGAGTTTCATTAAAAGTATAATTGGAGAACGTCTGAATCGAATTACAAGCATTTTGGGGAAATCCGAAGATATCGAAAAAAAATCATATTTTTTCGCCGCCGCTCCCCCCTTTGAAAATTTCGAAAAAATGATTTTTTTTCAAAGTCATATTTTAGATGAACTGTGCTTATAATATTAATATTTAATTCAAACTGAATACAAATTCACAAAAATTTTACAAGAAAACTGCTTAATGCAAAAAATATTCGAATTTTAAATATAGAAAATGCTTACTTTTTCGAAATATTTTTCCACTCTTGAAATCGAATACGTATCTGTTCCCGAATCTTTTTTCCTACCAGAAAAGAACTGTTTTATTACATATAATGCTGTCTAGGTACTAAGTTAAGCATTTGGACACTGTTTTCTGAACTTTTGGAGTTCAATATTTGCAACAAAATTATGTAAAAGAGATGATGTAAGAAAAAAAATCAACGTTTGATTTTCTCCTATTAATTAAGCGAAATGTTTGTTTAAATGAGCAGGAAGCACGATTTTGAAGCCAGAGTTTCATTAAAAGTATTATTGGAGAACGTCTGAATCGAATTACAAGCATTTTGGGGAAATCCGAAGAAATCGAAAAAAAATCATATTTTTTCGCCGCCGTTCCCCCCTTTGAGAATTTCGAAAAAATAATTTTTTTTCAAAGTCGTATTCTAGATGAACTGTGCTTCTTATATTAATTTTTGATTCAAACTGAATACAAATTCAAAAAAATTTTACAAGAAAACTGCTTAATGCAAAAAATATTCGAATTTTAAATATAGAAAGTGCTTACTTTTTCGAAATATTTTTCCACTCTTGAAATCGAATACGTATCTGTTCCCGAATCTTTTTTCCTACCAGAAAAGAACTGTTTTATTACATATAATGCTGTATAGGTACTAAGTTAAGCATTTGGACACTGTTTTCTGAACTTTTGGAGTTCAATATTTGCAACAAAATTATGTAAAAAGAGATGATGTAAGAAAAAAAAATCAACGTTTGATTTTCTCCTATTAATTAAGCGAAATGTTTGTTTAAATGAGCAAGAAGCACGATTTTGAAGCCGGAGTTTCATTAAAAGTATAATTGGAGAACGTCTGAATCGAATTACAAGCATTTTGGGGAAATCCGAAGATATCAAAAAAAATCATATTTTTTCGCCGCCGCTCCCCCCTTTGAAAATTTCGAAAAAATGATTTTTTTTTCAAAGTCGTATTCTAGATGAACTGTACTTCTTATATTAATTTTTGATTCAAACTGAATACAAATTTACAAAAATTTTATAAGAAAACTGCTTAATGCAAAAAATATTCGAATTTTAAATATAGAAAATGCTTACTTTTTCGAAATATTTTTCCACTCTTCAAATCGAATACGTATCTGTTCCCGAATCTTTTTTCCTACCAGAAAAGAACTGTCTTATTACATATAATGCTGTCTAGGTACTAAGTTAAGCATTTGGACACTATTTTCTGATATTTTGGAGTTCAATATTTGCAACAAAATTATGTAAAAAGAGATGATGTAAGAAAAAAAAATCAAGGTTTGATTTTCTCCTATTAATTAAGCGAAATGTTTGTTTAAATGAGCAAGAAGCACGATTTTGAAGCCGGAGTTTCAATAAAAGTATTATTGGAGAACGTCTGAATCGAATTACAAGCATTTTGGGGAAATCCGAAGATATCGAAACAAAATCATATATTTTCGCCGCCGCTCCCCCCTTTGAGAATTTCGAAAAAATGATTTTTTTTCAAAGTCGTATTCTAGATGAACTGTGCTTCTTATATTAATTTTTGATTCAAACTGAATACAAATTCACAAAAATTTTACAAGAAAACTGCTTAATGCAAAAAATATTCGAATTTTAAATATAGAAAATGCTTACTTTTTCGAAATATTTTTCCACTCTTGAAATCGAATACGTATCTGTTCCCGAATCTTTTTTCATACCAGAAAAGAACTGTTTTATTACATATAATGCTGTCTAAGTACTAAGTTAAGCATTTGGTCACTGTTTCCTGATATTTTGGAGTTCAATATTTGCAACAAAATTATGTAAAAAGAGATGATGTAAGAAAAAAAAATCAACGTTTGATTTTCTCCTATTAATTAAGCGAAATGTTTGTTTAAATGAGCAAGAAGCACGATTTTGAAGCCGGAGTTTCATTAAAAGTATTATTGGAGAACGTCTGAATCGAATTACAAGCATTTTGGGGAAATCCGAAGATATCGAAAAAAAATCATATTTTTTCGCCGCCGCTCCCCCCTTTGAGAATTTCGAAAAAATGATTTTTTTTCAAAGTCGTATTCTAGATGAACTGTGCTTCTTATATTAATTTTTGATTCAAACTGAATACAAATTCACAAAAATTTTACAAGAAAACTGCTTAATGCAAAAAATATTCGAATTTTAAATATAGAAAGTGCTTACTTTTTCGAAATATTTTTCCACTCTTGAAATCGAATACGTATCTGTTCCCAAATCTTTTTTCCTACCAGAAAAGAACTGTTTTATTACATATAATGCTGTCTAGGTACTAAGTTAAGCATTTGGACACTGTTTTCTGAACTTTTGGAGTTCAATATTTTCAACAAAATTATGTTAAAAGAGATGATGTAAGAAAAAAAAATCAACGTTTGATTTTCTCCTATTAATTAAGCGAAATGTTTGTTTAAATGAGCAAGAAGCACGATTTTGAAGCCGGAGTTTCATTAAAAGTATTATTGGAGAACGTCTGAATCGAATTACAAGCATTTTGGGGAAATCTGAAGATATCGAAAAAAAAATCATATATTTTCGCCGACGCTCCCCCCTTTGAGAATTTCGAAAAAATGATTTTTTTTCAAAGTCGTATTCTAGATGAACTGTGCTTATAATATTAATTTTTGATTCAAACTGAATACAAATTCACAAAAATTTTACAAGAAATCTGCTTAATGAAAAAAATATTCGAATTTTAAATATAGAAAGTGCTTACTTTTTCGAAATATTTTTCCACTCTTGAAATCGAATACGTATCTGTTCCCGAATCTTTTTTCCTACCAGAAAAGAACTGTTTTATTACATATAATGCTGTCTAGGTACTAAGTTAAGCATTTGAACACTGTTTTCTGAACTTTTGGAGTTCAATATTTTCAACAAAATTATGTTAAAAGAGATGATGTAAGAAAAAAAAATCAACGTTTGATTTTCTCCTATTAATTAAGCGAAATGTTTGTTTAAATGAGCAAGAAGCACGATTTTGAAGCCGGAGTTTCATTAAAAGTATTATTGGAGAACGTCTGAATCGAATTACAAGCATTTTGGGGAAATCCGAAGATATCGAAAAAAAATCATATTTTTTCGCCGCCGCTCCCCCCTTTGAAAATTTCGAAAAAATGATTTTTTTTCAAAGTCATATTTTAGATGAACTGTGCTTATAATATTAATTTTTGATTCAAACTGAATACAAATTCACAAAAATTTTACAAGAAATCTGCTTAATGCAAAAAATATTCGAATTTTAAATATAGAAAGTGCTTACTTTTTCGAAATATTTTTCCACTCTTGAAATCGAATACGTATCTGTTCCCGAATCTTTTTTCCTACCAGAAAAGAACTGTTTTATTACATATAATGCTGTCTAGGTACTAAGTTAAGCATTTGGTCACTGTTTCCTGATATTTCGGAGTTCAATATTTGCAACAAAATTATGTAAAAAGAGATGATGTAAGAAAAAAAAATCAACGTTTGATTTTCTCCTATTAATTAAGTGAAATGTTTGTTTAAATGAGTAAGAAGCACGATTTTGAAGCCGGAGTTTCATTAAAAGTATTATTGGAGAACGTCTGAATCGAATTACAAGCATTTTGGGGAAATCCGAATATATCGAAAAAAAATCATATTTTTTCGCCGCCGCTCCCCCCTTTGAGAATTTCGAAAAAATTATTTTTTTTCAAAGTCGTATTCTAGATGAACTGTGCTTCTTATTTTAATTTTTGATTCAAACTGAATACAAATTCACAAAAATTTTACAAGAAATCTGCTTAATGCAAAAAATATTCGAATTTTAAATATAGAAAATGCTTACTTTTTCGAAATATTTTTCCACTCTTGAAATCGAATACGTATCTGTTCCCGAATCTTTTTTCCTACCAGAAAAGAACTGTTTTATTACATATAATGCTGTCTAGGTGCTAAGTTAAGCATTTGGTCACTGTTTCCTGATATTTTGGAGTTCAATATTTGCAACAAAATTATGTAAAAAGAGATGATGTAAGAAAAAAAAATCAACGTTTTATTTTCTCCTATTAATTAAGCGAAATGTTTGTTTAAATGAGCAAGAAGCACGATTTTGAAGCCGGAGTTTCATTAAAAGTATTATTGGGGAACGTCTGAATCGAATTACAAGCATTTTGGGGAAATCCGAAGATATCGAAAAAAAATCATATTTTTTCGCCGCCGCTCCCCCCTTTGAGAATTTCGAAAAAATTATTTTTTTTCAAAGTCGTATTCTAGATGAACTGTGCTTCTTATATTAATTTTTGATTCAAACTGAATACAAATTCACAAAAATTTTACAAGAAAACTGCTTAATGCAAAAAATATTCGAATTTTAAATATAGAAAGTGCTTACTTTTTCGAAATATTTTTCCACTCTTGACATCGAATACGTATCTGTTCCCGAATCTTTTTTCCTACCAGAAAAGAATTGTTTTATTACATATAATGCTGTCTAGGTACTAAGTTAAGCATTTGGACACTGTTTTCTGAACTTTTGGAGTTCAATATTTTCAACAAAATTATGTTAAAAGAGATGATGTAAGAAAAAAAATCAACGTTTGATTTTCTCCTATTAATTAAGCGAAATGTTTGTTTAAATGAGCAAGAAGCACGATTTTGAAGCCGGAGTTTCATTAAAAGTATTATTGGAGAACGTCTGAATCGAATTACAAGCATTTTGGGGAAATCTGAAGATATCGAAAAAAAATCATATTTTTTCGCCGCCGCTCCCCCCTTTGAGAATTTCGAAAAAATGATTTTTTTTCAAAGTCGTATTCTAGATGAACTGTGCTTATAATATTAATTTTTGATTCAAACTGAATACAAATTCACAAAAATTTTACAAGAAATCTGCTTAATGCAAAAAATATTCGAATTTTAAATATAGAAAGTGCTTACTTTTTCGAAATATTTTTCCACTCTTGAAATCGAATACGTATCTGTTCCCGAATCTTTTTTCCTACCAGAAAAGAACTGTTTTATTACATATAATGCTGTCTAGGTACTAAGTTAAGCATTTGGACACTGTTTTCTGAACTTTTGGAGTTCAATATTTTCAACAAAATTATGTTAAAAGAGATGATGTAAGAAAAAAAAATCAACGTTTGATTTTCTCCTATTAATTAAGCGAAATGTTTGTTTAAATGAGCAAGAAGCACGATTTTGAAGCCGGAGTTTCATTAAAAGTATTATTGGAGAACGTCTGAATCGAATTACAAGCATTTTGGGGAAATCCGAAGATATCGAAAAAAAATCATATTTTTTCGCCGCCGCTCCCCCCTTTGAAAATTTCGAAAAAATGATTTTTTTTCAAAGTCATATTTTAGATGAACTGTGCTTGTAATATTAATTTTTGATTCAAACTGAATACAAATTCACAAAAATTTTACAAGAAACCTGCTTAATGCAAAAAATATTCAAATTTTAAATATAGAAAGTGCTTACTTTTTCGAAATATTTTTCCACTCTTGAAATCGAATACGTATCTGTTCCCGAATCTTTTTTCCTACCAGAAAGAACTGTTTTATTACATATAATGCTGTCTAGGTACTAAGTTAAGCATTTGGACACTGTTTTCTGAACTTTTGGAGTTCAATATTTGCAACAAAATTATGTAAAAAGAGATGATGTAAGAAAAAAAAATCAACGTTTTATTTTCTCCTATTAATTAAGCGAAATGTTTGTTTAAATGAGCAAGAAGCACGATTTTGAAGCCGGAGTTTCATTAAAAGTATTATTGGGGAACGTCTGAATCGAATTACAAGCATTTTGGGGAAATCCGAAGATATCGAAAAAAAATCATATTTTTTCGCCGCCGCTCCCCCCTTTGAGAATTTCGAAAAAACGATTTTTTTTCAAAGTCGTATTCTAGATGAACTGTGCTTCTTATATTAATTTTTGATTCAAACTGAATACAAATTCACAAAAATTTTACAAGAAAACTTTTTAATGCAAAAAATATTCGAATTTTAAAAATAGAAAGTGCTTACTTTTTCGAAATATTTTTCCACTCTTGACATCGAATACGTATCTGTTCCCGAATCTTTTTTCCTACCAGAAAAGAATTGTTTTATTACATATAATGCTGTCTAGGTACTAAGTTAAGCATTTGGACACTGTTTTCTGAACTTTTGGAGTTCAATATTTTCAACAAAATTATGTTAAAAGAGATGATGTAAGAAAAAAAATCAACGTTTGATTTTCTCCTATTAATTAAGCGAAATGTTTGTTTAAATGAGCAAGAAGCACGATTTTGAAGCCGGAGTTTCATTAAAAGTATTATTGGAGAACGTCTGAATCGAATTACAAGCATTTTGGGGAAATCTGAAGATATCGAAAAAAATCATATTTTTTCGCCGCCGCTCCCCCCTTTGAGAATTTCGAAAAAATGATTTTTTTTCAAAGTCGTATTCTAGATGAACTGTGCTTATAATATTAATTTTTGATTCAAACTGAATACAAATTCACAAAAATTTTACAAGAAATCTGCTTAATGCAAAAAATATTCGAATTTTAAATATAGAAAGTGCTTACTTTTTCGAAATATTTTTCCACTCTTGAAATCGAATACGTATCTGTTCCCGAATCTTTTTTCCTACCAGAAAAGAACTGTTTTATTACATATAATGCTGTCTAGGTACTAAGTTAAGCATTTGGACACTGTTTTCTGAACTTTTGGAGTTCAATATTTTCAACAAAATTATGTTAAAAGAGATGATGTAAGAAAAAAAAATCAACGTTTGATTTTCTCCTATTAATTAAGCGAAATGTTTGTTTAAATGAGCAAGAAGCACGATTTTGAAGCCGGAGTTTCATTAAAAGTATTATTGGAGAACGTCTGAATCGAATTACAAGCATTTTGGGGAAATCCGAAGATATCGAAAAAAAATCATATTTTTTCGCCGCCGCTCCCCCCTTTGAAAATTTCGAAAAAATGATTTTTTTTCAAAGTCATATTTTAGATGAACTGTGCTTGTAATATTAATTTTTGATTCAAACTGAATACAAATTCACAAAAATTTTACAAGAAACCTGCTTAATGCAAAAAATATTCAAATTTTAAATATAGAAAGTGCTTACTTTTTCGAAATATTTTTCCACTCTTGAAATCGAATACGTATCTGTTCCCGAATCTTTTTTCCTACCAGAAAGAACTGTTTTATTACATATAATGCTGTCTAGGTACTAAGTTAAGCATTTGGACACTGTTTTCTGAACTTTTGGAGTTCAATATTTGCAACAAAATTATGTAAAAAGAGATGATGTAAGAAAAAAAAATCAACGTTTTATTTTCTCCTATTAATTAAGCGAAATGTTTGTTTAAATGAGCAAGAAGCACGATTTTGAAGCCGGAGTTTCATTAAAAGTATTATTGGGGAACGTCTGAATCGAATTACAAGCATTTTGGGGAAATCCGAAGATATCGAAAAAAAATCATATTTTTTCGCCGCCGCTCCCCCCTTTGAGAATTTCGAAAAAACGATTTTTTTTCAAAGTCGTATTCTAGATGAACTGTGCTTCTTATATTAATTTTTGATTCAAACTGAATACAAATTCACAAAAATTTTACAAGAAAACTTTTTAATGCAAAAAATATTCGAATTTTAAAAATAGAAAGTGCTTACTTTTTCGAAATATTTTTCCACTCTTGAAATCGAATACGTATCTGTTCCCGAATCTTTTTTCCTACCAGAAAGAACTGTTTTATTACATATAATGCTGTCTAGGTACTAAGTTAAGCATTTGGACACTGTTTTCTGAACTTTTGGAGTTCAATATTTTCAACAAAATTATGTTAAAAGAGATGATGTAAGAAAAAAAAATCAACGTTTGATTTTCTCCTATTAATTAAGCGAAATGTTTGTTTAAATGAGCAAGAAGCACGATTTTGAAGCCGGAGTTTCATTAAAAGTATTATTGGAGAACGTCTGAATCGAATTACAAGCATTTTGGGGAAATCCGAAGATATCGAAAAAAAATCATATTTTTTCGCCGCCGCTCCCCCCTTTGAGAATTTCGAAAAAATGATTTTTTTTCAAAGTCGTATTCTAGATGAACTGTGCTTCTTATATTAATTTTTGATTCAAACTGAATACAAATTCACAAAAATTTTACAAGAAAACTGCTTAATGCAAAAAATATTCGAATTTTAAATATAGAAAATGCTTACTTTTTCGAAATATTTTTCCACTCTTGAAATCGAATACGTATCTGTTCCCGAATCTTTTTTCCTACCAGAAAAGAACTGTTTTATTACATATATTGCTGTCTAGGTACTAAGTTAAGCATTTGGTCACTGTTTCCTGATATTTTGGAGTTCAATATTTGCAACAAAATTATGTAAAAAGAGATGATGTAAGAAAAAAAATCAACGTTTGATTTTCTCCTATTAATTAAGCGAAATGTTTGTTTAAATGAGCAAGAAGCACGATTTTGAAGCCGGAGTTTCATTAAAAGTATTATTGGAGAACGTCTGAATCGAATTACAAGCATTTTGGGAAAATCCGAAGATATCGAAAAAAAATCATATTTTTTCGCCGCCGCTCCCCCCTTTGAGAATTTCGAAAAAATGATTTTTTTTCAAAGTCGTATTCTAGATGAACTGTGCTTCTTATATTAATTTTTGATTCAAACTGAATACAAATTCACAAAAATTTTACAAGAAAACTGCTTAATGCAAAAAATATTCGAATTTTAAATATAGAAAGTGCTTACTTTTTCGAAATATTTTTCCACTCTTGAAATCGAATACGTATCTGTTCCCGAATCTTTTTTCCTACCAGAAAAGAACTGTTTTATTACATATAATGCTGTCTAGGTACTAAGTTAAGCATTTGGACACTGTTTTCTGAACTTTTGGAGTTCAATTTTTTCAACAAAATTATGTTAAAAGAGATGATGTAAGAAAAAAAAATCAACGTTTGATTTTCTCCTATTAATTAAGCGAAATGTTTGTTTAAATGAGCAAGAAGCACGATTTTGAAGCCGGAGTTTCATTAAAAGTATTATTGGAGAACGTCTGAATCGAATTACAAGCATTTTGGGGAAATCCGAAGATATCGAAAAAAAATCATATTTTTTCGCCGCCGCTCCCCCCTTTGAGAATTTCGAAAAAATTATTTTTTTTCAAAGTCGTATTCTAGATGAACTGTGCTTCTTATATTAATTTTTGATTCAAACTGAATACAAATTCACAAAAATTTTACAAGAAAACTGCTAAATGTAAAAAATATTCGAATTTTAAATATAAAAAATGCTTACTTTTTCGAAATATTTTTCCACTCTTGAAATCGAATACGTATCTGTTCCCGAATCTTTTTTCCTACCAGAAAAGAACTGTTTTATTACATATAATGCTGTCTAGGTACTAAGTTAAGCATTTGGTCACTGTTTCCTGATATTTTGGAGTTCAATATTTGCAACAAAATTATGTAAAAAGAGATGATGTAAGAAAAAAAAATCAACGTTTGATTTTCTCCTATTAATTAAGCGAAATGTTTGTTTAAATGAGCAAGAAGCACGATTTTGAAGCCGGAGATTCATTAAAAGTATTATTGGAGAACGTCTGAATCGAATTACAAGCATTTTGGGGAAATCCGAAGATATCGAAAAAAAATCATATTTTTTCGCCGCCGCTCCCCCCTTTGAGAATTTCGAAAAAATGATTTTTTTTCAAAGTCGTATTCTAGATGAACTGTGCTTCTTATATTAATTTTTGATTCAAACTGAATACAAATTCATAAAAATTTTACAAGAAAACTGCTTAATGCAAAAAATATTCGAATTTTAAATATAGAAAATGCTTACTTTTTCGAAATATTTTTCCACTCTTGAAATCGAATACGTATCTGTTCCCGAATCTTTTTTCCTACCAGAAAAGAACTGTTTTATTACATATAATGCTGTCTAGGTACTAAGTTAAGCATTTGGTCACTGTTTCCTGATATTTTGGAGTTCAATATTTGCAACAAAATTATGTAAAAAGAGATGATGTAAGAAAAAAAAATCAACGTTTTATTTTCTCCTATTAATTAAGCGAAATGTTTGTTTAAATGAGCAAGAAGCACGATTTTGAAGCCGGAGTTTCATTAAAAGTATTATTGGAGAACGTCTGAATCGAATTACAAGCATTTTGGGGAAATCCGAAGATATCGAAAAAAAATCATATTTTTTCGCCGCCGCTCCCCCCTTTGAAAATTTCGAAAAAATGTTTTTTTTCAAAGTCATATTTTAGATGAACTGTGCTTCTTATATTAGTTTTTGATTCAAACTGAATACAAATTCACAAAAATTTTACAAGAAATCTGCTTAATGCAAAAAATATTCGAATTTTAAATATAGAAAGTGCTTACTTTTTCGAAATATTTTTCCACTCTTGAAATCGAATACGTATCTGTTCCCGAATCTTTTTTCCTACCAGAAAAGAACTGTTTTATTACATATAATGCTGTCTAGGTACTAAGTTAAGTATTTGGTCACTGTTTCCTGATATTTTGGAGTTCAATATTTGCAACAAAATTATGTAAAAAGAGATGATGTAAGAAAAAAAAATTAACGTTTTATTTTCTCCTATTAATTAAGCGAAATGTTTGTTTAAATGAGCAAGAAGCACGATTTTGAAGCCGGAGTTTCATTAAAAGTATTATTGGAGAACGTCTGAATCGAATAACAAGCATTTTGGGGAAATCCGAAGATATCGAAAAAAAATCATATTTTTTCGCCGCCGCTCATCCCTTTGAGAATTTCGAAAAAAATATTTTTTTTCAAAGTCATATTTTAGATGAACTGTGCTTCTTATATTAATTTTTGATTCAAACTGAATACAAATTCACAAAAATTTTACAAGAAATCTGCTTAATGCAAAAAATATTCGAATTTTAAATATAGAAAATGCTTACTTTTTCGAAATATTTTTCCACTCTTGAAATCGAATACGTATCTGTTCCCGAATCTTTTTTCCTACCAGAAAAGAACTGTTTTATTACATATAATGCTGTCTAGGTACTAAGTTAAGCATTTGGTCACTGTTTCCTGATATTTTGGAGTTCAATATTTGCAACAAAATTATGTAAAAAGAGATGATGTAAGAAAAAAAAATCAACGTTTGATTTTCTCCTATTAATTAAGCGAAATGTTTGTTTAAATGAGCAAGAAGCACGATTTTGAAGCCGGAGTTTCATTAAAAGTATTATTGGAGAACGTCTGAATCGAATAACAAGCATTTTGGGGAAATCCGAAGATATCGAAAAAAAATCATATTTTTTCGCCGCCGCTCCCCCCTTTGAGAATTTCGAAAAAATGATTTTTTTTCAAAGTCGTATTCTAGATGAACTGTGCTTCTTATATTAATTTTTGATTCAAACTGAATACAAATTCACAAAAATTTTACAAGAAAACTGCTTCATGCAAAAAATATTCGAATTTTAAATATAAAAAATGCTTACTTTTTCGAAATATTTTTCCACTCTTGAAATCGAATACGTATCTGTTCCCGAATCTTTTTTCCTACCAGAAAAGAACTGTTTTATTACATATAATGCTGTCTAGGTACTAAGTTAAGCATTTGGTCACTGTTTCCTGATATTTTGGAGTTCAATATTTGCAACAAAATTATGTAAAAAGAGATGATGTAAGAAAAAAAAATCAACGTTTTATTTTCTCCTATTAATTAAGCGAAATGTTTGTTTAAATGAGCAAGAAGCACGATTTTGAAGCCGGAGTTTCATTAAAAGTATTATTGGAGAACGTCTGAATCGAATTACAAGCATTTTGGGGAAATCCGAAGATATCGAAAAAAAATCATATTTTTTCGCCGCCGCTCCCCCCTTTGAGAATTTCGAAAAAATGATTTTTTTTCAAAGTCGTATTCTAGATGAACTGTGCTTCTTATATTAATTTTTGATTCAAACTGAATACAAATTCACAAAAATTTTACAAGAAATCTGCTTAAGCAAAAAATATTCGAATTTTAAATATAGAAAGTGCTTACTTTTTCGAAATATTTTTCCACTCTTGAAATCGAATACGTATCTGTTCCCGAATCTTTTTTCCTACCAGAAAAGAACTGTTTTATTACATATAATGCTGTCTAGGTACTAAGTTAAGCATTTGGACACTGTTTTCTGAACTTTTGGAGTTCAATATTTGCAACAAAATTATGTAAAAAGAGATGATGTAAGAAAAAAAAATTAACGTTTTATTTTCTCCTATTAATTAAGCGAAATGTTTGTTTAAATGAGCAAGAAGCACGATTTTGAAGCCGGAGTTTCATTAAAAGTATTATTGGAGAACGTCTGAATCGAATTTACAAGCATTTTGGGGAAATCCGAAGATATCGAAAAAAAATCATATTTTTTCGCCGCCGCTCCCCCATTTGAAAATTTCGAAAAAATGATTTTTTTTCAAAGTCGTATTCTAGATGAACTGTGCTTCTTATATTAATTTTTGATTCAAACTGAATACAAATTCACAAAAATTTTACAAGAAAACTGCTTAATGCAAAAAATATTGGAATTTTAAATATAGAAAATGCTTACTTTTTCGAAATATTTTTCCACTCTTGAAATCGAATACGTATCTGTTCCCGAATCTTTTTTCCTACCAGAAAAGAACTGTTTTATTACATATAATGCTGTTTAGGCACTAAGTTAAGCATTTGGTCACTGTTTCCTGATATTTGGATTCAAACTGAATACAAATTCACAAAAATTTTACAAGAAATCTGCTTAATGCAAAAAATATTCGAATTTTAAATATAGAAAGTGCTTACTTTTTCGAAATATTTTTCCACTCTTGAAATCGAATACGTATCTGTTCCCGAATCTTTTTTCCTACCAGAAAAGAACTGTTTTATTACATATAATGCTGTCTAGGTACTAAGTTAAGCATTTGGTCACTGTTTCCTGATATTTCGGAGTTCAATATTTGCAACAAAATTATGTAAAAAGAGATGATGTAAGAAAAAAAAATCAACGTTTGATTTTCTCCTATTAATTAAGTGAAATGTTTGTTTAAATGAGTAAGAAGCACGATTTTGAAGCCGGAGTTTCATTAAAAGTATTATTGGAGAACGTCTGAATCGAATTACAAGCATTTTGGGGAAATCCGAATATAGCGAAAAAAAATCATATTTTTTCGCCGCCGCTCCCCCCTTTGAGAATTTCGAAAAAATGATTTTTTTTTCAAAGTCGTATTCTAGATGAACTGTGCTTCTTATATTAATTTTTGATTCAAACTGAATACAAATTCACAAAAATTTTACAAGAAATCTGCTTAATGCAAAAAATATTCGAATTTTAAATATAGAAAATGCTTACTTTTTCGAAATATTTTTCCACTCTTGAAATCGAATACGTATCTGTTCCCGAATCTTTTTTCCTACCAGAAAAGAACTGTTTTATTACATATAATGCTGTCTAGGTGCTAAGTTAAGCATTTGGTCACTGTTTCCTGATATTTTGGTGTTCAATATTTGCAACAAAATTATGTTAAAAGAGATGATGTAAGAAAGAAAAATCAACGTTTTATTTTCTCCTATTAATTAAGCGAAATGTTTGTTTAAATGAGCAAGAAGCACGATTTTGAAGCCGGAGTTTCATTAAAAGTATTATTGGGGAACGTCTGAATCGAATTACAAGCATTTTGGGGAAATCCGAAGATATCGAAAAAAAATCATATTTTTTCGCCGCCGCTCCCCCCTTTGAGAATTTCGAAAAAATGATTTTTTTTCAAAGTCGTATTCTAGATGAACTGTGCTTCTTATATTAATTTTTGATTCAAACTGAATACAAATTCACAAAAATTTTACAAGAAAACTGCTTAATGCAAAAAATATTCGAATTTTAAATATAGAAAGTGCTTACTTTTTCGAAATATTTTTCCACTCTTGACATCGAATACGTATCTGTTCCCGAATCTTTTTTCCTACCAGAAAAGAACTGTTTTATTACATATAATGCTGTTTAGGCACTAAGTTAAGCATTTGGTCACTGTTTCCTGATATTTGGATTCAAACTGAATACAAATTCACAAAAATTTTACAAGAAATCTGCTTAATGCAAAAAATATTCGAATTTTAAATATAGAAAGTGCTTACTTTTTCGAAATATTTTTCCACTCTTGAAATCGAATACGTATCTGTTCCTGAATCTTTTTTCCTACCAGAAAAGAACTGTTTTATTACATATAATGCTGTCTAGGTACTAAGTTAAGCATTTGGTCACTGTTTCCTGATATTTCGGAGTTCAATATTTGCAACAAAATTATGTAAAAAGAGATGATGTAAGAAAAAAAAATCAACGTTTGATTTTCTCCTATTAATTAAGTGAAATGTTTGTTTAAATGAGTAAGAAGCACGATTTTGAAGCCGGAGTTTCATTAAAAGTATTATTGGAGAACGTCTGAATCGAATTACAAGCATTTTGGGGAAATCCGAATATAGCGAAAAAAAATCATATTTTTTCGCCGCCGCTCCCCCCTTTGAGAATTTCGAAAAAATGATTTTTTTTTCAAAGTCGTATTCTAGATGAACTGTGCTTCTTATATTAATTTTTGATTCAAACTGAATACAAATTCACAAAAATTTTACAAGAAATCTGCTTAATGCAAAAAATATTCGAATTTTAAATATAGAAAATGCTTACTTTTTCGAAATATTTTTCCACTCTTGAAATCGAATACGTATCTGTTCCCGAATCTTTTTTCCTACCAGAAAAGAACTGTTTTATTACATATAATGCTGTCTAGGTGCTAAGTTAAGCATTTGGTCACTGTTTCCTGATATTTGGTGTTCAATATTTGCAACAAAATTATGTAAAAAGAGATGATGTAAGAAAGAAAAATCAACGTTTTATTTTCTCCTATTAATTAAGCGAAATGTTTGTTTAAATGAGCAAGAAGCACGATTTTGAAGCCGGAGTTTCATTAAAAGTATTATTGGGGAACGTCTGAATCGAATTACAAGCATTTTGGGGAAATCCGAAGATATCGAAAAAAAATCATATTTTTTCGCCGCCGCTCCCCCCTTTGAGAATTTCGAAAAAATGATTTTTTTTCAAAGTCGTATTCTAGATGAACTGTGCTTCTTATATTAATTTTTGATTCAAACTGAATACAAATTCACAAAAATTTTACAAGAAAACTGCTTAATGCAAAAAATATTCGAATTTTAAATATAGAAAGTGCTTACTTTTTCGAAATATTTTTCCACTCTTGACATCGAATACGTATCTGTTCCCGAATCTTTTTTCCTACCAGAAAAGAACTGTTTTATTACATACAATGCTGTCTAGGTACTAAGTTAAGCATTTGGACACTGTTTTCTGAACTTTTGGAGTTCAATATTTTCAACAAAATTATGTTAAAAGAGATGATGTAAGAAAAAAAAATCAACGTTTGATTTTCTCCTATTAATTAAGCGAAATGTTTGTTTAAATGAGCAAGAAGCACGATTTTGAAGCCGGAGTTTCATTAAAAGTATTATTGGAGAACGTCTGAATCGAATTACAAGCATTTTGGGGAAATCTGAAGATATCGAAAAAAAATCATATTTTTTCGCCGCCGCTCCCCCCTTTGAGAATTTCGAAAAAATGATTTTTTTTCAAAGTCGTATTCTAGATGAACTGTGCTTATAATATTAATTTTTGATTCAAACTGAATACAAATTCACAAAAATTTTACAAGAAATCTGCTTAATGCAAAAAATATTCGAATTTTAAATATAGAAAGTGCTTACTTTTTCGAAATATTTTTCCACTCTTGAAATCGAATACGTATCTGTTCCCGAATCTTTTTTCCTACCAGAAAAGAACTGTTTTATTACATATAATGCTGTCTAGGTACTAAGTTAAGCATTTGGACACTGTTTTCTGAACTTTTGGAGTTCAATATTTTCAACAAAATTATGTTAAAAGAGATGATGTAAGAAAAAAAATCAACGTTTGATTTTCTCCTATTAATTAAGCGAAATGTTTGTTTAAATGAGCAAGAAGCACGATTTTGAAGCCGGAGTTTCATTAAAAGTATTATTGGAGAACGTCTGAATCGAATTACAAGCATTTTGGGGAAATCCGAAGATATCGAAAAAAAATCATATTTTTTCGCCGCCGCTCCCCCCTTTGAAAATTTCGAAAAAATGATTTTTTTTTCAAAGTCATATTTTAGATGAACTGTGCTTGTAATATTAATTTTTGATTCAAACTGAATACAAATTCACAAAAATTTTACAAGAAACCTGCTTAATGCAAAAAATATTCAAATTTTAAATATAGAAAGTGCTTACTTTTTCGAAATAGTTTTCCACTCTTGAAATCGAATACGTATCTGTTCCCGAATCTTTTTTCCTACCAGAAAAGAACTGTTTTATTACATATAATGCTGTCTAGGTACTAAGTTAAGAATTTGGTCACTGTTTCCTGATATTTCGGAGTTCAATATTTGCAACAAAATTATGTAAAAAGAGATGATGTAAGAAAAAAAAATCAACGTTTGATTTTCTCCTATTAATAAAGCGAAATGTTTGTTTAAATGAGTAAGAAGCACGATTTTGAAGCCGGAGTTTCATTAAAAGTATTATTGGAGAACGTCTGAATCGAATTACAAGCATTTTGGGGAAATCCGAATATATCGAAAAAAAATCATATTTTTTCGCCGCCGCTCCCCCCTTTGAGAATTTCGAAAAAATGATTTTTTTTCAAAGTCGTATTCTAGATGAACTGTGCTTCTTATATTAATTTTTGATTCAAACTGAATACAAATTCACAAAAATTTTACAAGAAACCTGCTTAATGCAAAAAATATTCGAATTTTAAATATAGAAAATGCTTACTTTTTCGAAATATTTTTCCACTCTTGAAATCGAATACGTATCTGTTCCCGAATCTTTTTTCCTACCAGAAAGAACTGTTTTATTACATATAATGCTGTCTAGGTACTAAGTAAAGCATTTGGACACTGTTTTCTGAACTTTTGGAGTTCAATATTTTCAACAAAATTATGTTAAAAGAGATGATGTAAGAAAAAAAAATCAACGTTTGATTTTCTCCTATTAATTAAGCGAAATGTTTGTTTAAATGAGCAAGAAGCACGATTTTGAAGCCGGAGTTTCATTAAAAGTATTATTGGAGAACGTCTGAATCGAATTACAAGCATTTTGGGGAAATCCGAAGATATCGAAAAAAAATCATATTTTTTCGCCGCCGCTCCCCCCTTTGAGAATTTCGAAAAAATGATTTTTTTTCAAAGTCGTATTCTAGATGAACTGTGCTTCTTATATTAATTTTTGATTCAAACTGAATACAAATTCACAAAAATTTTACAAGAAAACTGCTTAATGCAAAAAATATTCGAATTTTAAATATAGAAAATGCTTACTTTTTCGAAATATTTTTCCACTCTTGAAATCGAATACGTATCTGTTCCCGAATCTTTTTTCCTACCAGAAAAGAACTGTTTTATTACATATATTGCTGTCTAGGTACTAAGTTAAGCATTTGGTCACTGTTTCCTGATATTTTGGAGTTCAATATTTGCAACAAAATTATGTAAAAAGAGATGATGTAAGAAAAAAAAATCAACGTTTGATTTTCTCCTATTAATTAAGCGAAATGTTTGTTTAAATGAGCAAGAAGCACGATTTTGAAGCCGGAGTTTCATTAAAAGTATTATTGGAGAACGTCTGAATCGAATTACAAGCATTTTGGGAAAATCCGAAGATATCGAAAAAAAATCATATTTTTTCGCCGCCGCTCCCCCCTTTGAGAATTTCGAAAAAATGATTTTTTTTTCAAAGTCGTATTCTAGATGAACTGTGCTTCTTATATTAATTTTTGATTCAAACTGAATACAAATTCACAAAAATTTTACAAGAAAACTGCTTAATGCAAAAAATATTCGAATTTTAAATATAGAAAGTGCTTACTTTTTCGAAATATTTTTCCACTCTTGAAATCGAATATGTATCTGTTCCCGAATCTTTTTTCCTACCAGAAAAGAACTGTTTTATTACATATAATGCTGTCTAGGTACTAAGTTAAGCATTTGGACACTGTTTTCTGAACTCTTGGAGTTCAATATTTTCAACAAAATTATGTTAAAAGAGATGATGAAAGAAAAAAAAATCAACGTTTGATTTTCTCCTATTAATTAAGCGAAATGTTTGTTTAAATGAGCAAGAAGCACGATTTTGAAGCCGGAGTTTCATTAAAAGTATTATTGGAGAACGTCTGAACCGAATTACAAGCATTTTGGGGAAATCCGAAGATATCGAAAAAAAATCATATTTTTTCGCCGCCGCTCCCCCCTTTGAGAATTTCGAAAAAATGATTTTTTTTCAAAGTCGTATTCTAGATGAACTGTGCTTCTTATATTAATTTTTGATTCAAACTGAATACAAATTCACAAAAATTTTACAAGAAAACTGCTTAATGTAAAAAATATTCGAATTTTAAATATAAAAAATGCTTACTTTTTCGAAATATTTTTCCACTCTTGAAATCGAATACGTATCTGTTCCCGAATCTTTTTTCCTACCAGAAAAAGAACTGTTTTATTACATATAATGCTGTCTAGGTACTAAGTTAAGCATTTGGTCACTGTTTCCTGATATTTTGGAGTTCAATATTTGCAACAAAATTATGTAAAAAGAGATGATGTAAGAAAAAAAAATCAACGTTTGATTTTCTCCTATTAATTAAGCGAAATGTTTGTTTAAATGAGCAAGAAGCACGATTTTGAAGCCGGAGATTCATTAAAAGTATTATTGGAGAACGTCTGAATCGAATTACAAGCATTTTGGGGAAATCCGAAGATATCGAAAAAAAATCATATTTTTTCGCCGCCGCTCCCCCCTTTGAGAATTTCGAAAAAATGATTTTTTTTCAAAGTCGTATTCTAGATGAACTGTGCTTCTTATATTAATTTTTGATTCAAACTGAATACAAATTCATAAAAATTTTACAAGAAAACTGCTTAATGCAAAAAATATTCGAATTTTAAATATAGAAAATGCTTACTTTTTCGAATTATTTTTCCACTCTTGAAATCGAATACGTATCTGTTCCCGAATCTTTTTTCCTACCAGAAAAGAACTGTTTTATTACATATAATGCTGTCTAGGTACTAAGTTAAGCATTTGGTCACTGTTTCCTGATATTTTGGAGTGCAATATTTGCAACAAAATTATGTAAAAAGAGATGATGTAAGAAAAAAAAATCAACGTTTTATTTTCTCCTATTAATTAAGCGAAATGTTTGTTTAAATGAGCAAGAAGCACGATTTTGAAGCCGGAGTTTCATTAAAAGTATTATTGGAGAACGTCTGAATCGAATTA